>CACVCL010022171.1:0-47005 GCA_902729485.2 Mus minutoides | reverse complement strand
GCCATGTGTTCCATTATATAGATGACTGTAAGCATCCACTTCTGTATTTGCCAGGCACTGGCATAGCCTCATGCGAGACAGTTATATCAGTGTCCTTTCAGCAAAATCTTGCTGGCATATGCAATAGTGTCTGGATTTGGTGCCTGATTATGGGATGGATCCCAGGGTGGGGTAGTTTCTGAATGGGCCATCCTTTCGTCTTAGCTCCAATCTTTGTCTCTGTAACTCCTTTCATGGGTGTTTTGTTCTCTATTCTAAGAAGGAATGAAGTATCCATACTCTGGTCTTCCTTCTTCTTGATTTTCTTGTGCTTTGTAAATTGTATCTTGGATATTCTAAGTTTCTGGGCTAATATCCACTTATCAGTGAGTGCATATCAAGTGACTTCTTTTGTGATTGGGTTGCCTCACTAAGGATGATATCTTCCAGATATATCCATTTGCCCAAGAATTTCATAAATTCATTGTTTTTAATAGCTGAGTAGTACTCCATTGTGTAAATGTACCACATTTTCTGTATCCATTCCTCTGTTGAGGGACATCTGGGTTCTTTCCAGCTTCTGGTTATTATAAATAAGGCTGCTGTGAACATAGTGGAGCATGTGTTCTTATTACCAGTTGAGACTAATATCCAATATATACAAAGATCTAAAGAAGCTAGACTCCAGAAATTCAAATAACCCCATTAAAAATGGGGTACAGAGCTAAACAAAGAATTCTCAAGTGAGGAATACCGAATGGCAGAGAAGCACCTGAAAAAATGTTCAACATCCTTAATCATGAGGGAAATGCAAATCAAAACAACCTTGAGATTCCACCTTACTCCAGTCAGAATGGCTAAGATCAAAAACTCAGATGACAGCTGATGCTGGTGAGGATGTGGAGAAAGAGGAACACTCCTCCATTGCTGGTGGGATTGTTTGCTGGTACAACCACTCTGGAAATCAGTCTGGAGTTTCTTCAGAAAATTGGACATAGTACTACCAGAAGATCCAGCAAGACTTCTCCTGGGCATATACCCAGAAGATGTTCCAACTGGTAATAAGAACACATGCTCACCTTTATTTCTAAGGTTTGCTTTGCGTGTGTGTGGGGGGGGGAGTGTCATAATTGTCATGCCTAAGCATTTATAATTGGGTTATTATTGGCTTCATTTCAATTCAACCTAAACTATACTATGATAGAAAGACAAGAGATGGAAACTGCTGGGTTTAAGTTGTTGTACTGACATTGTAATTCTAATTATTGCCTCAAAATATTGAAAGATGTTTTCCCCAATTTATTTCTGATGTATGAAATAAGAAAAGGTTAGTGCCTCGAAGAGCTATACTCCCAGTAGCCAAGTGACTGTAATGTTGACTAGTGTTTATCTTGCCATTCTTTTGACCCCATGCTATAAATACTTTATAGTTCCTTAAATGTAATTCAAAAACAAGCCAAGCTCCTTCTGGTAAAAGAAAATATGCATTCAATATATTTTGCAATTGTGGAAAACCAAGCATATATTCTTAACCATTTCTAATATATTAAGGAGGGGGATAAGGATTTCTTAAGATCACATGTTGTTGATGTTGTAAGAAGTATCAGAAAGAGGCTGATTAAAATATGATCTCCTGTCTTCATTAAGTCAAGAATAGACTGTGACTATCAGAAAAAAGACAGATTTTTAAAAGATAAGAAATTTCAGAGTTTTGTTGGAGAGAATATGAGGTAAAGAAGACTATGAGACCAGAAAAAAAATATGGAGACTGAAGGAGACATTATGATAAAGGCATAGGAAGAGAGCATAACTCTTCCCACCATCAACTGGTCCTCCAACTTTTAATGCTCTCAGTATTTACACAGGCTCAGAGTTAAAGGATGTTCAGAAAATGTTAATTGGTTGGGAAAATGGAGCTTGGTACCATCTGTGCTATACTTTATATAAGGCAAAACAAGGAAGTAATAATTTCTTCATGAGTCAATAGGTTTTCTCTATCCAAATTTTTAAAAGCTATGGAAAAAACCTATTTTAGAGTTGGAAAGATTGCTCAGTGGAACAGTGAGTTCTAACAAATGGAACCTGAGTTTGGATCCCCAGCATCTAAATAAAAGCTGGGTGACAGCATGTATCTGTGACACCAGTGTAGGAAAGGGGAGAGAGTAATAGGCAGATTCTGAGGCAGCCAATCTAGCCAAAATGGTGAGTTCTAGGTTCAGTGAGTGAGTTACAGCAGAACAGTCACACATATTCACATTCACAACAGTTGACACAATATACACAAGACCTATACAAGATGGAGCTGGACAAAATTCCAGCATGGAGAGGGGGGTGGGAGCCAGCCTCACTCCTAGTTAAGGAGCTACTAGCAAGTGATGGCTGCCGGAAGAGAAAGAGTCAGCTGTCTTTAGGGTACAGTTGGGTTGATCACCCTCCAGTGAAGAACCTACACCCAAGAGTCTATAGGCAATACAAACTGGACTTGCTAGTTTAAAATAACAGAAGAGGACACAGTTGGCTGTGTTAGGGATAGATCTGGGAGGAGTGTTGGGAAGAGTTCAGTATGATCAGAATGGTAAAACTGCTACTCAGTGGAATGAAAGGGGACAGCAAGAAAGTGCGTAGGTGCTTGCCCGTAGAGATGTCAGTTCAGTTTGTGAGCTCCTGTCTTCCCTGTGGTCAATGCTGGTATTAACCTGTGGACACTTGTCTGTTGTCTGACAGAGCTGTTCTCACTTTGGTAAGCCCTTCTTTGATTACCAGTAACTCTGCTGTCCAAACTTTGCAATCTGTGGACTGGACAAATATTTTCTCATCCTTCAAATTGTTTCCAGCACATACCATTTGGGTAGCTACTGTTCTATCTGGGGCTGGCTTTAAATTGTTTTGGAGGTATGAGAATCAATTACAGCCCTGAGATCACAATGTCCTGCTAGAGAGATGAAACAGTACATGTCAGGTAGCTCACTGGAGTTTCAGAGCTCTCAGGCCTTACACTAATCAATGACTTTAGAAATGGGTTGCCTCTCTGACTACAGCCTCAGAGCCATCAAACTCCAGTTGCTCTCAGTTGGTGAGACATGGGACAGAGTTACTGTTCCCTGTCTACTGTCAGCTCCTGTCCTGCCTTCTAGGCAGTGTCTAGCTATGAGCCTTTGCTTTCTGGTTCTTTATTGCTCTCAGATCCCCTAGATATCTGTTTGAAAGCATAGGTTCTGTCTCCAGATGGTGACTAGTCCCCACCCTTTGCCTCACATCAAAACAGACCAGGGATCTTTAGCACTGTTGCTTCTTACCTGAGGAGTCACTCTCTCACCAAAACCCTAGACTCATGTTGAGGCTGGTAGGGGCTGTGAATTTTCCTTGGGGGTGGCACTGCTCAGCCTTTTGTTTCCACCCTGTGGAGGGGTCTTCTGCTGGGGAAGGAGCTCAATGTCTTGGCTTCTCTGCTGTGTCACTGTGTCTCCATCTCTTCCTCTTCCTCTACACTTTGCAGATATCCTGGCTTATGACCAGGTTAAATTGCTGGAGCTCTTCTTTTCTTTCTTTGAAATGCTCTTTTTTTCTTCTTCTTAATTTGAACTTTTCTTTTCTTAACTGGGTCACTAGGAGGCAGTTTTTAGTTCCCCATCTTGTCCAGAAGTGAAGAAATGATTCAGAGTCAGTATTTTAAGTTGAGATTTGTTGCATCCTGTCTCTCACTGTTTCTCCACCTTTCAGGCCTGACTTGATTGTTGTCAGCATTCCTGCCCCCCTCCGCCCTCTTTGATCAGAGAATTCTTTCTCAATAGCCCTTGACTGTCTGGACTTTTGTACACATGAGAGTGGTCAACACACAAAATGAGCTGATCTATTTTGTACTTTACTTGTGAAAGAAAATTCACCTCTCTAGATAGATTATTTTGTGTTTATAGCAAGTGAAGAAAAAAAAAAGCCCATACTCCTGTAAACTATACCCATTCCGTTGCTGTCTCTAAGAATGGCAATTCAAATCAGCTCTCCTTGGCGTGGGCATCAGAGGATTGTGCTGTTGGAGTCAGCTGCCTGGGATCCATGGTATATGGATCATGACATATGGCCTTCTCTCTTTCTTATACAATGGGCTTATGATAATATCTGTTCAACAGACTGTGGGATTTAGCTGAGAAGTTCATATTAAGTTCATAGCAGAGAATCTAATGAAGTAGTGAATAAATTGTATGCAAACTGTGCAGTAAAGAGACCACAAAATGGCAGCTCCATGATTAAGGGGAAGGTTGTTATTGTGAAGAGAGAACAGCCAGAAACATCTTGGGGGTCTGCAATGGCTCCCTCTGGGGGACACAAAGGAACAGAAAGAAAGGAAGGAGTGAAGAGGACTGGACTGGCAGTAGGGTTGTGTGAGCAGAGAAGACAGAAAAAGCAGAGAGAGAGAGAGAGAGAGAGAGAGAGAGAGAGAGAGAGAGAGAGAGAGAGAGACCTGCCAGTTAGAAGGTTATGCTGCAGCAGGAGGAGGGACAGCCTGGGCTAGCATGGGGCTCTGATATGTGGGAGGCTTGAGTTAATAGAGAACTAGATGCCCATTTGGTGGGGGTAAGGGTTGGGGGTGGGATAGAGTGGGGTGAGGGGTGGGGCGGGGTGTGTAGGAGCAGATAAGAAAGCGATGGCTTTTCCCGTGAAAGAGAAACATACTTGATAAGAGTTGTAAGGAGTGCTGAGTGTTTCATGAGTCCCTGTCCAGCCTGAGCTGAGAACGGGCAGAATGCTGTCTTGGGGTTTGCAACCTGACTTACATGTTAGCATTATACTTGAAAAGGGAGAGAAGTGTTCCCTTCCTGCCCTTAGGGAGATTACATTATGAAAAACAACTTGCAAAGTTTCCATGGAATTCAGAGAACTATATCCAATCTGTTAAAACATTTCAAAATTCTCCTGTTGTAGTAAAGCCACAGTCCCTTGTTCCTACACACAGATCATCTGTCTTTTTAACCCCTTTGAAGTCAGTTACACAAGGACATTTTTGCTTTTTCTTCCTGACCCTGTATACAATGTGGCCAGATATTATACCCCATGTTTCTTATCACTTCTCTGGTGCTTCTCCCAAGCAGACCCTTTCCTTGCATGTAGATCAGGGTCAGTCACTTGGAAGAATATATAGTCCAGAGTCTGAATTTCTTATGAAGATGGTATGTTTTCTTATAATAGCAAAATGAAACAACTCTGTAAGAATGATCAGAATATCATAATGGTAACAATTAGAATAAAATATGCTTCCTTCCATTCTTCATTAGATCCAGGCCAGGAATATTTCTATGGTCATATGGTTCTCATCCACAAAGGGAGCATTTCAGTGGGTTTTATTATTACTATTATTATTTAAAAAAGAAAAAACAGGACAAGAGTTTCTCTCATTGTGTAGATGGCTTTCTCAGCACCCCCAACTTTGAACCACTTCCTTCTCCAGTTAGATTAGTATGAGGGCCAGCCACCACCACTTGTCTGTAAGCATGTGCTTACAGACCTGGCTTCAATGTACTCTCTTACCTAAGGTGGCACAGAAAGCCACAAAGAGGCTAATAATGTATGGATAAACAGTGATGCCAATATCCCAGGAAGTCAGAGGGAGTCATTTTCATACCACTGATTTTTTTGTTGTTTTAAAGTATGTGTTGGCTGGTGTTCATGTATGCACACATGTGTGTGGAAGCTGGAAGGTGCCATCCGTAGGAATGCCATTAACTCTTTTGACATGGGATCTCTCAGTTAGACTGGCTGACCAGTGAGTCCCAGCTCTGGGGTTGCCAGCACCCAACCACGCTGAGATTCTGTGTTGTCTCTACCTGGCAGGCGAGCACTTTATCTACTGAGCAATCTCTCTTATACCTTTATTTTTATATTATTTTATTTGGGGGGGAACAGGTACCTTATTTTAAGCTCATACCTTAATATTTATATTGCTCAACTATTAGATTACTTATGTGAAAGGCATATTTTTGTTTATCAAGGATATTAATAGTTCTGTAAAATATACTGATGTATTTTGCCATTATACATATTACAATAAAATGATGGGTTCATTATATTGTTTTTATAGCTGTATTTTAGGAAATCAGTGTAAGGGAAATAAGTACAACTATGGATATGGTCAGAATTTTTGATAGCACAAAAAATGTCAGAAAAGCATGTATCATTTTATCTATATTTTTGTTTCTGTGGGTAAAATACTGTTCATTTTATTCTTATTTTTAAATACTACTTTTTGAAATTAAAATATAATTACATAATACTTTCCTTTCTTTTACTTCCTTTAACTCCTTTATTCATTTTTTAAAATTGAAAATAGATTCTCATATAATACCTTCCACCTGCAGTTCCCTCCCCCCATTTCTCCCAGCTCCCCTCCTCTCCCCTGTTGCCTGGATCCACACTCCCCACGTCTCCTTCCTGCCAATCCATGAAAATGGGGATCTTTCCATTTTCTGTTTTCTTCTTTAATTTCCTTCTTCAAAGGCTTGAAGTTTTGTTACAGGTCTTCCACTTGCTTGGTTAGAGTTACCCAAGATATTTTATGTTATTTGAGGCTATTAGCAAAGGCATTGTTTCCCCGAATTCCTTCTTTCTCAGTCCATTTGTCTCTTTATATTGGAGGGATACTGTTTTTGTTTGTTTGNTCCATTTTCTGTTTTCTTCTTTAATTTCCTTCTTCAAAGGCTTGAAGTTTTGTTACAGGTCTTCCACTTGCTTGGTTAGAGTTACCCAAGATATTTTATGTTATTTGAGGCTATTAGCAAAGGCATTGTTTCCCCGAATTCCTTCTTTCTCAGTCCATTTGTCTCTTTATATTGGAGGGATACTGTTTTTGTTTGTTTGCTTGCTTTAGTTAATTTTTTATCCAGACACTTTGCAGAAAGTGTTTATTAGCTGTAGGACTTGGTCGCTTATGTATACTTTCATATCATCTGCAAATAATGGTACTTGACTCTTCCTTTCTAACTTGTATCCCCTTGATCTCCTTCAGTTGTCTACCCAAAACTTCAAGTACCTTATTGAACAGATATGGAGAGATTAGTTAACCTTGTCTTCTTACTGACTTTAGTGGGATTCTTTGGGTTTCTCTCCATTTAATTTGATATTGTCTGTAGGCTTGCTGTAAACTGCCTTTAACGTTTAGGTATGTCCCTGTATTCCTAATATGTGTAGGACTTTTATAATGAAGGGGTCTTGCATTTTGTCAAAGGATTTTACTCCATCTAATGAGATGACCATGTGGTTTTTGTCTTTCAGTTTATTTATATGGTGGATTACATTTATTGGTTTATATATTTTGAACCATCCCGGCATCTCTAGGATAAAGCCTATTTTATCGTAGCAGATGACCTTTTGATGTGTTCTTGGATTTTGTTTGCAAGTGTTTCATTGAGTATTTTTTCATATATGTTCATAAGAGAAATTGATCTGTAATTCTCTTTCTTTGTTGAGTCTCTGTGTAGTTTTAGTATCAGGGTCACTGTGACCTCATCACATGAATTTGGCAATCTTCCTTCATTTTCTGTTGGTGGAATAATTTGAGCAGAGTGAATTGGCATTAATTCTCCTTTGAATATATGGTAGAATTCTGTACTAAAACCATCTTAACTTTATCTTTAATTTTTAAATATTATTTTTTGAAATTAAAATGTAATTTCATAAATTCCCCTCTATTTCCTTTTTTATTCATTTTTAATCACTCAACAAATATTCATCTAGTATCTCCCCTGTATTTTAGTGAATTTAAGACCAACTGTGAGATATAATTTTAAGTACCACTAGTATGTCAGGAAACACCAATATATGATTTATATAGGGTTCCTTGTTCCCTAGTGTCTATTCCTTTGGTTATCTTTGAGTATGAATGGACCTTGTGATTTGTTTCTAAAGAACATGGTATAACAAAATGTGGAACTCCACTTCCTGTAGAGTACAAAAGATCTTGTTCTGTCTTTTTCCCTCTCCCTCTCTCTCCTTCTTTCTCCTTCCCTCTCTGTCTCTGTCTGTCTCATATAAACACATTCATATTTCATTTCTGATGAAACAAGTAGCCATGCTATGTAACAGTCTCAAGGAGAGACCCCTATGAGAGAGCCTGAAGCTGAAGATCCATGTCAGCTTCACCTGGATGCTATATAAAGGAGCAGAGAACACTGGGTCAGTTAGTCTTGGAGTCTCCAGTTTCCTAAGTTAAGGGAATGCAGTAACTCCTTAGTTTCACCTAGATATAACTCCTTCCTTCCTTCCTTCCTTCCTTCCTTCCCTCCTTCCTTCCTTCCTTCCTTCCTTCCTTCCCTCCCTCCCTCCCTCCCTCCCTCCCTTCTTTCTTTCTTTCTTTCTTTCTTTCTTTCTTTCTTTCTTTCTTCAGTGATTTTCTCATTTGTCTTACTTTCTTGCTCTCTTTTCTCTGCTTTATGCCTTTTTAAAAAAGCTGATTTTTCCTTTTATTGGTCCCATGCACCAAAGCCACTTTTAAGCTTGATGTTTTGGTTGTGAATGTAGCCTTTTTCTGGGTGAGCCATATTTCTAGCCCTGACTTTGTCACCCTAATTTTTCTATACCTTAGGTTTCCATCTTGCAAAACAGGAACGATGTTATCTCCTATTTCAAACATTTTTTTCTTTTGCAGAGTAGAAGTATAAAATTTAGTTTAAACTACCTACAAAATTCTGTATGAGCAGAAATGATATGATTTTAAACAGCTTAAAACCACTCGTGACAAAGATTTAAAATATATTTTAATTACAGTATTCAGTTACCCTCATTCAGTTAGACTAATTTTCAAAAGAAATTTTGTGGTTTAAGCCAGTGGTTTTTGGCTATACTAATTCTGTGGCCCTTTAACACAGTTTTTTATATTGTAGTGACTCCATAACATTATTTTCGTTGCTACTTCATAACTGTAATTTTATTACTGTTGGAAGTGTACTATAAATATATATTTTCTGATGGTCTTGGTTGGCCCATCAGAGGGTCTTTTGACCCCATCAATGAGGTTGCAGCCCACAGATTGAGAATTGTTCCTCCAAACAAATGAGACATGAGGAAAATATAGTGCCTATTTTCCACAACTATTTTTCTATATGTTTCAACGCTAGTACGTTTTAATGTGTTTTGTTACATAAAAAATAAAATAAAATGTACAACCACTGTGCAGCAAAATTTAGTTTAATTAGATCTTTCAAGTAATATGCAATGCCAACTCACAAGTATAGAAGTCCTGCTAGGAAGTCTCCTGTGTATGCAGAGGACTCAATATTGATCATGTATTATAACCATCTTGATTATATGATTGTCTCTTTCCCCTTTACTTGATGAAGTGCTTTCCTTAACTGTTTCTCTCACATGTGAAGAACTGAATCAGTATTTTGTGGAATTTTAACAGCCTTTTTTACAAAAACATTTCAGTTAAAGGGGTCATACAAAGTAGGGTGACAGTAGGTTAAAAATCACTCAAAGCACAGATGCAAAGCTTTAACAAAATAAGTAGTACACATTCCAGAGGCGTGAGGTAGGGTGAGAGGCCTTAGTAGCCTGATGGTTTTCTCTCTTGGGAATTCAGTACTACCATATATCTCTGTGATAAAAATGTGAATGTTTTACCCGAAATAAAGTTAACAAACTGGAATTCATGTTGATCTCTGTCGTGGATCATATGACTTCCTCCTTGTGGATTTCTTAGTAATCTAAATAAGACCATCCATACAGAATGGTTCATTTCAAGTGACAGAAATTTGTCTCAGACCAACTGAGGTAAATAATAAAAGTAGAAATTTCTTGATTCAGATAGGGTGATGTTAAAACTAAGTATTGGTGACAAGAGGGACTTGTGTGTGCTAAGAAGTATTTCCTGTCCCTGCTGTCTGTAAACCCAACCACTCTCGGATTAGCTGAGCTTTCTTTCTTTCTTTCTTTCTTTCTTTCTTTCTTTCTTTCTTTCTTTCTTTCTTTCTTTCTTTCTTTCTTTCTTGGTTTTAGAGCTTTATTGTAGGAAGGCAGGGAGAAAGGAAAGAAGGTAGAAAGAGAGTGGGGGAAGGGAGAGAGAGAAGGAGGGCTAGAGAAAGGTGAGGGCTTAAAGAGTAGCTGAATTTTCTTAAACTGCTTTCTTTCACATGGCTGGGAATATGGTTACCAGAAGCTCTTATTTAAGTCCCTGACATGGCTATCCCACCAAAGAGGCACTAAATTTCTAAATTAAAGCAATTTATAAAGGTTTACATATCATACATTTTGTAGATAAAATGATAAATTTGCACTTGAGTTCACAATTGATTGAGTAGCCATTGTATCATGACAACACAGCAATCTAAAGCAGCCTCAGGCCCCGTTAATCTATGTGTAAAACACATAAAAAGAGATACAGACCCCTCCCACTTATTGTAGTTAAGAGTCCTTAGGAAAGTACTCATCTGTCAAGTACCCTGCCTTACCAGAGTTAGCACCTGTGGAAAAAAAGAAAACATCAATAACTGTCTCAGTTAGGAGTTCTATTGCTGTGAACAGGCACCATGATCACAGAAACTCTTACTAAGGAAAACATTTAATTATGGTTGGCTTACAGTTCAGAGGTTTAGACCATTATTGCCATGGCAGCAAGCATGGTAGCAAGCATGGTAGCATGCAGTTAGACATGGTGCTGGAGAGGTAGCTCAGAACTCTACATTTGATCCACAGGCAGCAGGAAGAGAGAGTGACACTGGGCCTGGCTTGAGCATTTGAAGCATAAGAACTTACCTCCAGTGACACACCTCCTCCACCAAGGACATACTATTTCAACAAGGCCACACCTCCAGTAATGCCACACTACCTCTGAGTCTATAGGGACTATTTTCATTCATACCAACACAGTGACTAAACTGAAAAAAGGTCAAAGATGAAGAAACTTGAAGTTATTTCTCATGTGGATATGCATATGTGTATAGGTGTCCTGGAGGCTTAATAGAGCTGCGGTTACAAGTTGTGATCTGACTGACATGGGTGCAGAGAACCAAACTTGGGTCTTCCCCAAGAATGGCAAATGCTCTTCACAGCTGAGTCAGCTCTCCAGCCCTTCTGATGTTGACGAGGGAAGAGACACTTTAAGTCTTTGGGGGAATTGTGATTGTGTCAGATAAGGCAGATTTACTAGTGTGTTATAAATTTTCTGGGAAATATTATTACATTTCATTGACTTTCTAAATCTCTTTCTCTGTCTAAAGCCTAGGATGCTGTGTCTGAGGAAGCAATCCTAAACACATGATAAGGGGACATCACAAATGGATTTTCCTTCCAGAGTGAGAAGATGCTTTAGCAATACCTCTGCTCCTGAGTTCACTGAAACAGTACACCAGCCCATCCAAAGCAGTGCTGTTACATCTAGCATTGTGTTAGGAGGATGCTCCATGATGGAGCATACAGTAGCCACCTTACACAGCTCTTCCCCTTTTAGATCAGAAAACAGATGTCTCACAGTCCAAGGGATTTGTTCAGTATCTTTTAGAGACTTCTGGCTCATACAACGTTGTTGTCTTATTTCCCCACTACAGCCAGATATCTTCCTTGCCTTCCCTCTGCATAACGCCATCACCTGTTGCTTCCATACTAAACTGAATATATACTGACATAGCTCTCTGGTATTTGTCTTTTAAACCCTAATTTTTTGTGAGACTCTCAACTATATTCCATCTTTTTATCTTAAAACAAACAAACAAACAAACAAACAAACAAAAAAAGGTGGGGCTGAGGATGTAGCTTGGTTTGGGGTACCTACCAAATGTGTATGAGGCCCCCCCCCCCGGTCTCTAGTACATAAAGACAAAGATCAATTATGATGACTTTGGTAGTTGTCTTTAGTTGTATATACTAGACTAGTCTAAACAATAGGTTTACATGTTTAGCATCTTGGTTTCTATGGTGGAGGATTCCAAGACTTATTTTAATGAGAGGATCTGACAGGTTCTTTCACAAGATTTCAGTCAAGCTACTGCTAGGGACTAGAGTTTTATATAAAGGCTCAGCTCAGAAAAGGTGTACCTATAAATTTAATTTACATGAGTTTTGGCAGGCCTTAGTTCCTAAGTAGCCATAGTAAAAGGTTTCAGTTTCTTACTGTATACATCTTTTTTTTTTTTCGGTTGCTCAAGAGGGTTAGAAATCATTGACTTCTGTCTATGATCGTACCACCTGCACATGCCAGATCTCAGAAGCCAAGCAGGGTTAGACCTGGTTAGAATTTGGATGGGAGATGGCTTGGGAATCACAGGTGCTATAAGCTTTGTAAACAAACAAACAAATAAATAAATAGGAAACCATTGACTTTATCACCCACCTTGGAATAGATCTCTTGCCACACATTATGTTACATAGACTTCCTGCTAAAAGACTGATGGATTACTTATAGAATGCTCTTTGAAGAAACAATTAAAATTTATTATTTTATGTTTTTGTTGTAGGGTCTTACTATGTAGCCATGGCAAATAGGTTGGTGATAAATTGAGATCTTTTTTCCCCCAATTCTCTAAAAAGCTAATATGAAACATGAAACATGCCTTTTTCTGAAACATGCTTCATGTGGTGTTTGCTGATCACAGAGGTGGTATGTATGTGGTATGGTGACAGCAGCGGTGGTGTGTGTGTGTGTGTGTGTGTGTGTGTGTGTGTGTGTGTGTGTGATATACATGAATTCATGTATGTGTGCATATATGGAGGTCAGAGGTTGTTCTAAGAGGCTTTAGGTGTCTCTTTGTCTATACCTTTCACCTCTGACAACACTGGGGTTTATAGACGTGCATAACTCCCATCCAGGATTTTATGTGGGAGCTAGGGGCCCCAAATCAGCTTCTCATGTTTGCACAGCACATACTTTATTTACTGAGCCATTCCACCAGCCCTAGAAACATGTCATTTTGAGGCTCATTTGCCACTAGGAGAAGATAGACAATAAACAATAAACAGAAAGACAAAAAGCAGTAAACTGAATGAGTATTTTAAAAGCTAATGTCTTATTCTTCCAAGAAGATAGAGGATGCATAGTTTTTTCTTTAACTCTTGTTAAGTACAACTTAAAATCTTGGATAAAATTTACGTAACACAAATATAAGAACCCCCAAGGAACTACCAGGGGACTTATCTGCATTTTCTCTTTTGCTCTGTGTGTGTGTATGAAACATACATACATGCATACACATACACATACACACACACACACACACACACACACACACACACACACACGTGAAGATTAAGAAACTTACCAATCTAAAGTATCAGTGAATGCAGACCATAATAGCTCAAACAAAATCAGTGTTTTGTTTTGTTTTGTTTTGTTTTCTTGCTAGAGGGACAATCAGGTCCTAACCTATTGTGTCAGGAAATTTTTCACAAAATAATTCCTTGCCAACCACCCACCATCTCATATTCTGTCTTCCCTCTCACACTAACAAAGGCCAAAGAGCTAAGCCTAGCCTTCTACTTTCCTGAGTTTCTATTCTAGTTCCCCACTAGGAGACCTGAACCTCTTCCACTGGGTAGTAATGATGTGACTTTGTGGTGTACACCCTCCTTTTCTACTATGCAGGCATTGTGGGAAAGGAGCCTCCCTTGGGTGTCAGTGCAGGTTGAGTGGGCAACCAGAACTTACTCACATCCTGGTGGCAGTGACTCTACAACCTTATACTCCCTGACCAGATCAATGTCTCAAAGACCAGTTGCACAAACTTGCATGCAACATTTATCCCATGCTAGTTGGGAAACTGAGGCAGTAGGAAGGATTGTGCCTAGGATCAGTGTGGATAAGCTAACCACCAGCTCAAAAAACAAATGAACCAATAAATAACAACTATAACAGCAAAGCTCCAGAAGCTTTAAGTAATATATAGTTTCATAATAATATGAAAATGTCCATGATTCAGTAGAAAATTATATGAGGAACCAGTAATATCTCAAACTGAATAAAGAGGTAATTAATAGTAATAAAACCAAGATAAAAGAAATATTGGGATTTTTAAGTTTTTATTATTTATTTACCTTTTGTGGGGATAGAGTAATTTGGGCCCTTATGCATGGTAGGTAAGCATGCTAAGCTATACATAGCTAATAATTATCTTTTAATTTTCTGAGATGGAATCTTACTTTGTTGCCCAGGTTGGTGTAGAACCACCCATTTCACTGTTCCAAAGAGTAATCATGCTTTGTTATGAAAGTTCCAAGTGGAACCAAATGGAAACTTTACACACACACACACACACACACACACACACACACACACACACACGCAGGTGCACACAGGCACATATGTGCATCCACATATGCCATGTGCGTATGCTATGTGTATATGCTTAAGAGCACAATAAAAAACTCAGTGTGCATATTTCAGAGCAAAATGAGGAAACAGAGGAAAGAAAGGCTGAGCTAGAATATAATGATAGAAAATAATCTAAAAGAGAACAAATAGGATAGACAGAATGAACAGATATATGAAATGTGAAAAATAGAGAGGAAATGACATGAAGGGAGCCCTGGAAAGTGTAACTCCCACAAGCAAGCTAATATCCCATTACTAGAACCTAGGAGAGGAAACTATGGCCATCAAGTATGTGATGCTAAGAGATGTGAACTTACAGATTGAAGAAGCTGAGTGAACTTCAAACACAACTAGTGTAAATTAATCCATACCAAGAATAACATAATTAAACTTCTGAAAATTAAAAATATAAAATAAAAAAGCAACTAATGAAAATAATCCTTTACCTACAAAGAAGGACAGTTCAAGACCCAGCAGATTTTTCCTTAGAAACCACGAAAGCCAGAGGGAGAGGCATACTGTTTTTCAAGGACTGAATGAACAGAACTGTCATCCCAGAATGCTATTTTCCATGAGCATATAGTTTAGGGATAAAGGAGTCATCATGACATTCTCAACTAAAGAAAATGAATACAGTGTATTGCTAGTGCAGTTATGTTAGAACAGTGGCTAAGGAAATTCTCTAAATAGAACAAAATGCTTAAACGTGGAACTTGAAATATTAAGAGTGGAGAATTTAAACAAAAATATGGGTTAATACAATAGTCATTTCTTCTCTGAAGTCCTAAAACTATTTTGACAGGTGACACAAATGTATAATAAGTCTGACATGATTATAAGTAAAGTTAAAGTACTTAAAACAATTACAATAGACAATGGTAAGGACTGTGAAGAGAGAGCTATTTCTATCTTTGATTGGATGCTATGATGATAACATCAGCAGACTGTCATAAGTTGCATATGCATGATGTTAATACCTAGATAAACCACTAAAAAGCTGTGTGGAGAGATAACATATCTATGCTTTAAAACACCACAATAGGGAGGCCTGGTGCAGGGGTGGGGCATCCTCTTGAAGAAAGAGTAGAAGGGTGGGGTGAGGAACTGTGTGAGGACAGACCTGCGGGCGGGGGCGTGGGGGGGCAACAGCTAGACTGTCAAAAATGAAAATAATAACACAAAAGAGTAAATGTAAACAGAAGAATAAACAAGGAAAAATAGTGAAAGATGGAAGATTTAAGTCATAAGATATATTGATAAATATAATAATTAAAAGATAGAAAATGGGCAAGTGGCCTGAAATATGACCCAAAAAATATTGTCTTTAGAAACTCAAACTTGACAAATACAAGTCAAAAGTACAAAAGTTAAGTCAAAAGTTCAAGAACAGCAAAAATATACCATGAAATAATTATTCAGAGAAACTTGGGTGAATCTATAATAGTAAAAGATAAAATTTTTAATGCAGAGATTTGCCAGAAACAGAAGTCAGAGTGATAAGACACCAAGGGATAGTACAACACCATTGTTATTCTATGCAGAGGGCTCAATTCAGCAAGAATCTTCAGCAATCCTAAATATAGATGCGCCAAATAATAAGGCTTTAGATACATGAAATAAAAACTGAGAGCTAAAGTGTGAAATCTATTAGTTCACAATTGTAGTTGGAGAGATGAGCATCAGCCCTACAGCAGTTGATAAAAGCCAAGATAGAATCATCAGGATATAGAATTCAATAATATCGAAACCAAAGCTTCCTATTAATAATTATAGGCTCCTCCACCTACAACAGAGAACTTTCTGGTTTATGAGGTTCAAAGACAAGCTACTAAAATAAACAAATTTTTTTGGCCATGGAACAAAATTTGCAAATCTAAAAAATTGAAATCACACAGAATGGCTATTTAATTACAATAGAAATAAAGTTGTCAATAGCAGAAAGATAGGCAAATATTAAAACCCTGGAAACCAATAAAAAACATTTTAACAATTTATGAGATAAAGAGGACATTTAAGGGAAATAATAGTCAACTAATAACTAGTAATAATAATAATTAATCAAAATGAAGTAATAAAATAATAGTAATAAAACAAACAATAAAAGTAAGAGCAGAAATCAATGACATTGGAAACAAAACAACAGATAAAAATCAGTGAAATCAAAATTGATTCTTTGAAAAAATCAATTAAATGGATAAATCAGCAATACAGAAAAAGAAAATTTTACATATGTGTTATACATCAGGATGACTAGAGTGCCTTTAGCCCTCCACACTCCAGGCCCACAGACATCAAAACTTTAATAAAATAAGGGAATGCTTGTTATTGAGTGTGTGTGTGTGTGTGTGTGTGTGTGTGTGTGTGCTTGCATGGGCCGTGTCACAGTGTGGAGGTCAGAGAGAAGGTTCTGGAGTTTGTTCTCTCATTCTATAAGTTCCAGGGCTTGAACTTAGACGGTTAGGCTTAGCAGCAAGAACCTTTACCTCACTGAACTATCTTGCTGGACCTTACATGACACCCTTTAAAAAACTATTACATTTTTACTAACTCCTCATTTCATATATGCATCCAGTGTATTTTGATCATATATACCCCACTCTTCCCCTGAGTTCCTTCAGATTGACTCCATCCACACCCAACTTTATGACCCATTTTCCCCCTTATTTTTTTTAAGGTTGTCTCAGGTTTTGTTTCTGTAGTCACATTGATTACCTTCTCTGTTCCTCACACCTGAGATGCCATCCTTGGGAATCACTAAAAGGCAATAGTTATCTGAGCCAAAGTTTAGCCCCGTGATAAAATATCTGAGATAAGCAGCTTCTATAGAAAAGGGCTCTCTCTTCACTTCAGTGTCCTCAGCGTCGAACCTCAAAGCCAGTAGTAGCAACATACATGCATTAAACACTTGGTCATATGGTCTAAATGGAGGCGTTCTGCACGTCCTTCAGATAGACATGGGGTTTTGATACAGTATCAAACATTTAAACATTTTAAAATTTCATCAAGAATTTTATAGTGATTACATATTGAAATGTTTTAAATACATATCCTATATTTAGCTCTTACAGCGGATCAGCTGCATCTAGCACACCAGTCTTCCCCATGAACTGTTACCTACTAATTTGCAATTACTAACATTTGCCTTAAAAGAAGAACACGGCAAGAGTTGACAGATGTGGAAGATACTTGCTTAGAAAGATTTCATCACAAGGCACTGGCTTCAACTCCTGGGGAACAGACTTTGAAAAGAGAGTCTGTGCTGATAAGTGACGTCACGATTGGGCAAAGAAGTATGTGCTAATGAACCATGCAAAGCTCCAGTCACTAAAGTTGGGGGTTTACAGATGCGTTTTTATGGATCCTTATTTACCATGAACATTTAGATGGTAATTGGAGCACAAATCGTCTGTTAAAATAGTTATTTCAGCTTTCCCCTGACCGTCGTAATCTTGTGGTAATCCCTTTTCTGGCCTTTTCCAGCTGTCTGTCCCTTATTCAGAGAGAGGCCAGCTTTCCCTCTGCTGCTGTGAGTGAAGGCTGAGCCTTAATGTGTGGCCACTTACATAGCTTCTCAGCTTTCTCGTCAGAAAAGAAGCCAGAGCATTTTATATGACCACTGGCTTCTCCAAGCATGGAGTAGTAACTCTGTCCACTTTCTGAGCAGATGCTCCCACTAACAATGATGACATGAGTAAATGATCCCAGTTGCAGGGCCCTTACTGCATGCCAGGATCTATGCTGAGTGGATAACCAACCTTAGTCCCTTTAACCCTTTCAACAAGCACAAAACAGATTCCAATTTATACTCAATTTACAGCTAAGGGGGCTGAGATTAAGGAGGAGGAAAGGCAAACAATCCCTCTGGTCACTCAGGGCGATACCTAACGGAGCCCGGTTTAGAAGGATGCATGTAGGAGCGCAGAGCTTACATGCTGAGCTGCTGTGCCAGATCGCCTCCCTTGACCAGAATTCCTATGTGTTGACTGTCAGAAAAATGTCATCCAAATATTCTACTGGCAGCTGGATGAAGCTGTGAGCAGCAGGAAAGGCAAATTCTCCTGAGAGGGAGATGACCGCTGTACTCAGAGGAGTCTATGCTGTCTGCCTGAATTGCTTGTGCCTCTGGGGCTCAAAAAGGAGACTGTGATTATTTAAGTTGAGAATTCATTCTGTTCAAAATAAAATTCTTATGGATAGAGTTTTCACTATTTTTAGTTCAATTCAGTTTTTATGGGAAGTTTAATCTAATTTAATTCAATTATATGAAATGTTAGTAAAAGATGTTCTGGAAAGTTAGAATGGAACATATGACCCAAGGGAGGTGGGTAAGTTAGGAATAAAGTGTCTGACTGTGCGGGCTGTTAAACACTAGGCGGTATTGTGTAAGTGCAGAAAAATCCTCAAGGTCAGCTAGATTTGTGCCGCCAGAGGTAGCTGAGGTGAGACTCTCTGAAGGAGGATTTTCCCTCCCCTGTGATTATTATTCTTAATTAACTTGTTTAAACCACTGTATCAGCTTAGGACTTTTGAGTAGCAGATACTAGAAGTTCTATCTTGAGAAATATCTGTGCAGAGTAAAGGGGAGGAAAGCACAGTGGGCAGCAAGAGTCTCCAGCTGGAGATGTAGACACTTGAGAAAGGAATAGCAGATGGGAAGAGGGTTTGGCAGAAGAGCCCTGGGCTGCATCGCAACTCTGAGGACGTCTTGTCCAGGGAAGTCATTAAGCAGAAGTTCCCTAGTAGAGAAATCATGCCTATGGGACGGTGAGCTGGCCTTCCTCTACTGCCCCTATAGTGCTCTGCCATTGCCTGGGAATAGGCAGCGTTTAGTGGGAGAGGTTCCAGTAGTGAACTGCAGAGGAACTGGAGGTCTAAGAGCAGATGGCACATCCATATGAGAGCTATGTTTTAGCAGCAGACTCTCTTCAAGGGACCTCCAAGCAGGGTATGTCTGCATTTGTTGTATTTATTGTCTTGCCAAACTAGAGAACTTTCTTAAAATTTACTGCAGTATCAATTGAACCAAAAGCAAACTCTGCTTTCCCATAGTGTTTTCTTTTAAACTAACTGCCCTCTTTCAAAGAACATTTTCTATAAAAATCCCTCATTTTTCGCTCCTAGACACAATATTCAACTGTGGACTCTTTCCCTTTGGAATACAGGCAAATTTCCATTTGCATTTCTAATTTTTTTGACATGTGTATGTGTGTGCAGTTTTGTGCTTGTGTGTTAAAAGCCTGAGGTTGCCATCAGGTGTCCTCCTTAATATTTTTCTACCTTCTATTTTGAAATAGGATCTCTCACGGGACCTAGAGCTCATCAGTTCAACTTCTTTGGCTAGCCACCTTGTAGGGAGGTGTCATCTTCACCTCCAAAAATAATGCTGCCATTACAGCAGGCCATTAGCCACACGCCTCTGGCTCTGTGTTGTTTGTTGACTCCGCAGGAAGTCAGTGCTCATCTTAAAGCTTCCATGTTTTTGTTGGCTTCAAATCTTTATGTAGATAAAAGCTGAAAGAACTCACATACTGTCCCCCTCCCTTTCCTTTGAACATTGATAATCTAATGTTACTGCTAATTTTGTTTCTTGCTAATATATTTAAAATGTAATACATTCTATTGTTCTTCATTCTGTTGTATTGACTCAGCATCCTCATATTTACATTTTTTTAATTGTATCAGTGGCTCTCTATCTGTTCTCTCTGCCTCTAGACCTGTCACTAGTTCATTTTCTGTGAGTTACCAAACATAGACTCACTACAGAGACCGCCAATGACTTACTGGCAGAAACTGCATTAAAAGTACCAAATCGACTTAGTAAAGTGGAAGTTGTAGGTTCCCTTACAAGTCATGACTTCACTAGACTGGGGTTTGTGGCTATATTTTGTGGAGCCTAGACGCATCTGACATATCTACAAGATAACTCAACTGAGGTTCATCTGAGGTTCAGGGATCATTGTAAAGAACAAGGCAGAAAGATTGTGAGTTTCAGAAAATTGGGGAGTTTTCTGTGAGATTGGGTCTCCTAAGTCTTACCAATGTGGATGCATAAACATGACCTGAACAAGGATGACACCAATGGCCATGGGTAGGCAGAAACTCACTAGGCTTCAACCTAGACAAAAAAAAAAAAAACCCAAAAAAAAAAACCAACCCCCCCCCCAAAAAAAAAAAACACAGGCAAGTAAGGAATTCTGAGAATGGGAGAAATAGTCTTCTTCAGGAAAGGGCATATCAACTGCTTACCCAGTACCAAATAGACTTGAAAAAATACATACAGGTAACATTATATAGATTCAGCTTGCTGTACTTACATTTTTAAGGAAAAATATATATACATATATATTCTCTCTCTTTCTCTCTCTCTCTCTCACACACACACAAACACACACATAAAACAATAATTAAAGAAAAAGAGAGCAAAAGGTGGTATATGAAAGAGTTTGTTGGGAGGAAAGGGAAGGGAAATAATCTTTTAACCTCAATATATATATATATATATATATATATATATATATATATATATATATATAAAATCACCAAATATCTCAGAAAAGGTAAAAGTGAAGCTTTTATAATCTAACTTTTATCCACCTTGCTAACTTTATCTCCTCTCTTCCATGTCCTTCCCTCCTTGCCCTCTCCTCTAGTGCTGTGCAAGCAACTGCATTTCTGTCCACTGGCTGTCTGCGAACAGTTCACTCAGAATAGATTCCTTCTTTATTCTTTCACAATTTTATGAAAAAAATTATATACTATACACATTATATATGTATATAATATATATAAAACTTTGAACATATCCCTCATTACTCTCTCTTATCTCTCTTTCCTTCCTACCAAATTCCCCTTTTTCCTTCTGAATAAGCCCTTTCCTGCTTTTGAGTGTGTGTGTGTGTGTGTGTGTGTGTGTGTGTGTGTATTTAAATATGAGTGTGTGTATTATGTATGTGTGTGTATATGAGTATGTATATTGTATATGAATGTGTATATTGTGTATGTGTGTTTGTGTGTGTGTGTGTTACTTCATTTAACTAGGGCTGCCTGCATGAGCATAGATGGGGAAATGTTTGAGTAACATCAGCTTATTTGTGACTACAGTCCTGAGGAATATGACCTCCCTTTTCCCAGCAACAATTAATTGCCTATAACTTCTACGAGAAGTTATATGATCCTCTCTCCCGTCCATCACTCACTGCTGATGGCTCTATTTTTACTCGTGTCTCACGCAGGTAGCCATTGTGTGTCTGAGCTAATGGGTACAGTAGCCATGTCACATTCAGAAAACAGTGTTTAAATGTGCTCTCCCCATCTCCTAGCTCTTACATTCTCTCAGCCCCTCCTCTGTGCTGGTCTTTGCGCTTTGGTGGGCACTTAAGTTTTCCCATGTAGAGCTGAGCAGTCAGCATTCGGTTGCTTATTCTCTTCATTTTCACTAGTTATGGATTTGCATTAAGTGTTGTCCACNCCCCCCCCCCCCCAAAAAAAACTCAGGCAAGTAAGGAATTCTGAGAATGGGAGAAATAGTCTTCTTCAGGGAAGGGCATATCAACTGCTTACCCAGTACCAAATAGACTTGAAAAAATACATACAGGTAACATTATATAGATTCAGCTTGCTGTACTTACATTTTTAAGGAAAAATATATATACATATATATTCTCTCTCTCTTTCTCTCTCTCACACACACACAAACACACACATAAAACAATAATTAAAGAAAAAGAGAGCAAAAGGTGGTATATGAAAGAGTTTGTTGGAAGGAAAGGGAAGGGAAATAATCTTTTAACCTCAAAAAAATATATATATATTAAAAATCACCAAATATCTCAGAAAAGGTAAAAGCTGAAGCTTTTATAATCTAACTTTTATCCACCTTGCTAACTTTATCTCCTCTCTTCCATGTCCTTCCCTCCTTGCCCTCTCCTCTAGTGCTGTGCAAGCAACTGCACTTCTGTCCACTGGCTGTCTGCGAACAGTTCACTCAGAATAGATTCCTTCTTTATTCTTTCACAATTTTATGAAAAAATTATATACTATACACATTATATATGTATATAATATATATAAAACTTTGAACATATCCCTCATTACTCTCTCTTATCTCTCTTTCCTTCCTACCAAATTCCCCTTTTTCCTTCTGAATAAGCCCTTTCCTGCTTTTGAGAGAGAGAGAGAGAGAGAGAGAGAGAGAGTATGTGTGTGTGTGTGTGTGTATTTAAATATGAGTGTGTGTATTATGTATGTGTGTGTATATGAGTATGTATATTGTATATGAGTGTGTATATTGTGTATGTGTGTTTGTGTGTGTGTGTTACTTCATTTAACTAGGGCTGCCTGCATGAGCATAGATGGGGAAATGTTTGAGTAACATCAGCTTATTTGTGACTACAGTCCTGAGGAATATGACCTCCCTTTTCCCAGCAACAATTAATTGCCTATAACTTCTACGAGAAGTTATATGATCCTCTCTCCCGTCCATCACTCACTGCTGATGGCTCTATTTTTACTCGTGTCTCACGCAGGTAGCCATTGTGTGTCTGAGCTAATGGGTACAGTATCCATGTCACATTCAGAAAACAGTGTTTAAATGTGCTCTCCCCATCTCCTAGCTCTTACATTCTCTCAGCCCCTCCTCTGTGCTGGTCTTTGCGCTTTGGTGGGCACTTAAGTTTTCCCATGTAGAGCTGAGCAGTCAGCATTCGGTTGCTTATTCTCTTCATTTTCACTAGTTATGGATTTGCATTAAGTGTTGTCCACTGCAAACAGGAGCTTCTCTGACTAAGGCTGAGAGCAGAACTATAGCTATAAACATATATGCTTAGCAGCCAGGTTGACACCATGTCCATTTAGCAAGACCTCAGTGGGACTCTTTATGAACTCCCAGTCAGTACCTTTCAGCCATTTTTATAGTTACTGGTAGAAATACCTCCTGTGGGAGTGGGCCTACAATTGAGGGGGAAGTGACTTTCATAGCAGTCATTGTGCCTGGACAGGTAGTGTCATAGCTTGTAGGGCTCACAGCTGGGTAAGACGTAATGATTTCATTTCTCTCAACAGCCTGCACAGTACCTTAAAATACTATGAAAAGCAACCAGCAAGACAAGAGTAAACTGAGGCTTCTTAAAAGAAGAAATACAAACGGCTAATAAATATTTTTAAGTTTCATATACTTATCCATCAGAGATATGAAAATTGAAACTCCTCTGGGGATTTATCTCACTCCAATCAGAGTAGCTATCATCAAGACAGTGAATGTATTCCTTTTGTCCATTTGGCACGCCACGCATTTGATGATTTGGAGGAGGCTACCATAGTCCTCTGGGTGTTTTCTCTTTCTGGTCACAATCACTTTGTTGTATTCTATTTTATTTCTTTCTGCATCTCTCACTGCAAGCCTCATGGCTTCCACAGTTATTTACTCTTTCTTCAAAGGTGTAGGATGTGTCCTGCTTTTCCTTAGAACCTTTGCATCCTACACGGTACTTGACCCCTGCAAGATGCTCAATGATAATGCTCAAATGGAACAAACATTGAATCCCCCCCCCTTTTTTTTTTTTGCTTATTTGCTTCCTAAAAACGTCTATCACAGAGTCTTGTTCACAGATATTTGTGCAAAGAGAATTAAATAAGTAAAATGCGAATATGTTCAAGATGTCAAAAGGAATTATGTTCAGCATTCAGTAAGTGGGTTGTTGCCGATTTTACAGCTTACTTCTATGGGTCCATGTTCACACAGGTCAGAAACATTCCTTTGTATTTCACAAAGGTAATGATGGGAAAGGCAAGAACTTAATGCTTGAACTGTCTTGAAAGAGCTTTCATGATTTCGTGTCATTTCCATTTTTATTTAATCCAGCCTGAACGATCAGATTGGGTCTAATCTACAGAAAAATAGTTTTTAGTGATGTGTTACTGCTCTTCATTCCAATTTCCTGTGAGCACTGAAGTCATAAAAAATAATGAAGAAATGAAAATTCCTTGTAAGATGCCTAGTGTCTCCTTTACTAGTGTTTCTAGGTGTTTATTGTTTCTCTACTTACTTATTTGCTGTTCAGTTTACACTGAGAAATAAAAAGAAGAAAGGATTAAAAATAGCGCTAGCAGTAGAAGAGTGGGTGTCTGCTTCTAAGGGTCCATGGTCACAAAGTAGCTGACACCATCTTTCCAACAGTTCTATTCAGGATGTCTTAGTCACTGCTCTAGTGCTGTGAAGAGACACCAGAGCTAAGGTAACTGAGACACTACTGCCTTGGTTCCAGTTTTAGAGGGTTAGTCCTGGATCATCCTGGTGGGAAACAGACAGACATGGCTCTGGGGCCTGAGCTTCTCATCCTCATCACCAGGTAGCAGGCAGAGTGAGATAGAGATTGGGCTGCGGTATGGGGGGGTAGGGTTGCTGGGTGGGCGTGGGGTGCAGCCAGGCATATTGGTCCTGCAATGGGCTTAAGAAACCTCAAATCCTCCTCAAATCCTACTCCCATGGCACACTTCCCACAAGGCCATACCTACCCCAGCAAGGCATCACCTCTAATCTTTCTCAAACAGTTCTACTAACTAGGGACCAAAAAATCAAACATTTGAGCTGATTGGGACCATTCACATTCGAAATAGTGCTTTCTCTTTAATGATGAAGACTTAGATACTTAAGGACATCAAATGAACTGGACCGGCCAGGGCCTGAGGCCATGACAGGTCCTTTGACATAATCCTATGAGTTCCATACTGGTCAAAATCACTTTCACCTACTTACCTCAGGTAGCAGACATAAATTATACTGCTTTCCTGCCCCACCCCCCATCCATCTAGGAATCTCATGATCAACTGCTGAGTTAAATGATGATGTATGCAGAAAGTTAAATTCTGGCATCGCTGTTGTAGTTACTGACTTCAGTGTACAGAGCTAGAGCTCTTGTCACTTGGTTCTTACTTTGCACTTATGATTTGTCTCTATCAAAAATGCTCATGGTTATTTCTGAAATGTTTCAAATTTTTAATAGACTAATTGTGATTTTTAGTTAAAAGAGTCTCTATATTTAAACTGACAGTGATAAGATAATCATGGCTAGATCTATTTGTATCGCATTTACAAATAACTTCCTCCTTCTCTGTTTCTCCCACAAAAACAGCAAGACATTGAAAACTTGGCATAATCTGGAGTGGTTGGCAGTTCCCCATATATAAGACTTTTATTTTGCTTTTAATAAAGACAGACCACAATGTAAGTCAAAGGAAATTTCTGTCAGACTGTAGCAGCCTCATTTCCACCCAGCAGCAGGAGGCCTTGTGTACAACAAAGGAAGGTGAGGGCAGATGCTGCTGTAGAGATGCTAATAGCAAAGGGAACCAGGAAAGGTTTGACTAAAGAGAAACCTGGGCTAGGTAGATGAGGTGAGGCAGAGACCAGGCCTAACTGTTAAGGTTAATTAGACCAGATGAGATGACTATCTGCCACATTGTGAATGTCCTCCAAAATTAATTGTTCTTATGTTGATAGAAATCAAGTAACAACTTTTTAAATGTTATTTGGAATAAATTTGTGTAGACTGTGAGTAGAACCAGATACTGTTTGAAGGTTTTTGTCAACCCAAGAACATACATGAATGTGATAACTTTTTCTTAAAACACTTGATATTATCAGCTTGTTTGCCTGTCTGTCACAATACAACATAAGACTAAAAACAAGAAAGGAGAGAGAGAAAGAGAAAGGGGGGGTGTACATTAACTGGTATCTGAGAAATAAGAGAGTCATGAAGCAGTTTTCTGTTCTTTATTATATACAGTAATAAATGAGTTCTTTGATAATCACCTAAGTAGATGCCAAATAGAATGTGACAACGGACAGGTCTGGAGCAAAGGGTAGCCGCTATCCATGTAACACATTGCACCTCCATTTCATGCACTTAACAGATGAATAAAACCATTGCTTACATTCTCATAATTTATTTCCATTAAGTGGATAAACAAAGCAAATCATTTTGGTACACAGCTTCCACTCTTCAGTCCTTATCAGAAGGACACCGTTAGGAGTCCGACAAACGTACATGCTTGCTCTAGTTGGAGCAGAACTGGTTAAATCTTCTTCTGTCTTCCAACAAGGAGCTAAAAGTAATTGCAAACTATTTCGTCCCCCTTGGCTCTGCATGTAGATTTAAAATTAAATTGGTTCTGGTTAGCAAGCTAGAACGGGGCAACTAAATTGAATTTTCTGAGGAATGTTGTGAATCCTATGTGAAAATAAAGCAACAGTCAAGGTTTGTATGTTTCCCGCTCGCTCTCCTCCTCTTGTGCCTTTCTCTCTTCACTGCACTCTCTCTTCTCTCTTCCTGCTGTCTAGCTCACTAGCAGGGAGAGCCTTGGTTTTTCCTCCCTCGGAGTTTTATATGCGTTTCTACCTATTTACACACAGTTCTCCTTTTGGACATCCCTTCTAAAGCACCTTTCTTTCTTTAATTGCACATTGATTGCATTCTCTTTTCAGATCCGTGTTTCTGTGGTACAGAATTAGTGTGAATATTTTATCAAGTTTTCATGGTGGAAAAACAAAACAGAAAAGATAGGGTCTGGGACATGTGAGGTTTTAGGCTGCTGAGGTTGTTACAACATATCGTATGCTTTTGATGTTGCTAACATTCACAGTAGACGATGACATAAAAACTATTCTAGAATTGTTCCCTTGATACGAAGTATTTCAGTCTCATTGTTTTTTCTCTTAAAAGTAATGGTTAGTCATTGTAGGAAGTATAGAGAAGCGTACAGAACAATATGGCATTGTGTAAAGTTCATTGAAATACCCTCAAGTATTTTAAGTTATTATTAGCACTGAAGATAAAATATCTTACTAGAAAAACAGAAGCAATTCATGATTTTGGCATCTTTGCCCTGTGCTTCTTTTTTTCTTTGTTTTATTTTTGTTCTTCAGAGCATATCACTTACTAAACTTGTTGAGATATTGATATGCACACTGTTTGGGATATTGCTTTGTTTTTGAAAATTTATGTTGATATAGGGACTGGCCTTTAGGGCGAAGCCCCCACCCCTCCCTGCTCTTGTTTCCTGGCTGCTTGGGTCACCGTGTTTGGAATATGATAAAGCTGGCTAAAGTTTTGAGCCTATGGATTATTGTCTTTGATTTTCCTCTTTGCCCCTGAGCACAGAGGGCAGGTATCATAATGTTACTGTGGTTCAGCTTTCTCAGCTTACACTGCTATAACTTCTTCATAGAACCTGGGCAACTTTTCCTGTTAAGCATTCGTTATGTGTGTAAGAAGATACAGGCGCAGGCGACCTTCTGATAGAGTTGCTAAGGATGGCTGTGCTGGATTAAGAAGTGCTTGCTGTTTGGCCTTTGGGCAACACATTGGAGAAATCTTACTTTTTATTTTATGGTTCCTTCCAGCAACATAAATACCCCAGCTAATGCTAAATTGTGTGAGCTTCAGAAATGGAGGGTGGTTTTCTTTTGTTTTGTTTTGCCTCTTACTTTTGTTGAAGAAATTGCACCACTTCTTGAAGTACTTAAATCCTCCATTTTCACCTTCTAAAATTTCATTTCCCTCAATGATCTTAAGGGTAAGCAGCAAAACAAAATAAAACAAAACTGTAGGTGTTTACTTTATTCCCCTAAATTTAAATTTTAAATTCAAGTTGTATTATTCATTCAGTTACGTGGATTTTATTAAAGAGTTTTCCTCTTAGTTTTAAATTATCCAATGCTGCCCTTTTAAGAAATCCTGAAAAAAAATGTTAAGTTGTTATTAGAGTTGGGTAAGAGGAAGCATTGCTGTATGTGGAAGTCTGAGGGCAGTTTGTGACCTTGGCTCCTTCCTTTTATCATGGGGGTCCCTGGGATCAAACTTGGGTCATCAGGTTCGGCAGCAGGATCTTTCCCCCTGAGCCACACTGCTGGCCCTGGTCATGACTTTTTAAGATCCATGTTAGATAATCTCCTATGTGAGATTAACTTCATTTGATTTAGCCGTCTTCAAGCCCTGGTGTGCAGTAAGTGGCCTACATCCCTACCATTTTAAGTGGTCTTTTATGCTCATTCGGTAGCTTCTAGGCCAGCTTTGTCACAGATGAAATTTCTTGGCATTGATAGAGACTTCAGAAAGAATCCCGAAGAGAAGAACATGCCAGTATCCTCTGAGGCCATTCATGTTTTATAAACAGTGTTAGGCCTGCTTCCTCTCCACTGTACTCACCAACTGTTCTACATGGTGATTTACTCAAAAGTTACTTTGCTACATGAAGAACAGTTGACAATGACTCTTATCTAACAATTAATTTCCAAAGGTATTCCATTATAGAAAAAACTTTCTATTTGTCTATATCTTCCTCAAAACATACATCTAATTAGTGTGCACATCTTATCTGTGAGTTATCTCCTAAAGTGCCCCTTGAATCTGCCCTGTATTCCACTGTACACAAAGTCACTTGTTACTAGTGTTTCTTACCTAATACCTAGCCATGTCCAGTGCACAGTGAGTCAACTGCAGGGAATTCAGCAGCTGTTGGAGGCTGGCTGATAAGTGGTGCCTGGAGAACATGTCTGTAGCTTTGAAGGAACCTAAATATATGCTGCAGCAGGCAGGCCATAGAAGCCAAAGCTGAAGTTGAGCAGTGCCACCTGGAGAGGGAGAGAGTTCACATCCCAGGAAGTGAGTCCAGTGAGGCAAGCAGCGAGGGCCATGATGGCCTCAGAGTCAGCACTGACACAGGAGACTCTGGGAGACTCTCTGCCATCCTGCAGACTGGCTTCACAAGCATAGAAAGCCTTGTGGACTTTGCAACTCTTGGGCAGAAATACATGAAAACCACCTAGAAATACACAGGAGAGAAAGAAAGCAGCACCTGTTCTCCAGGTTGGCATTGTGGGTGCCTTCATGGCTCACCGGCCTTAGCAAAGCTCCAGGTCCGTTCTTAAGGAGGTGGTAGTTATCTCTGCATGCTGTGAAGATGGTCCCATTGCCTTTGGAGAGTAGCAAATCTAGCTTTTAAATACAGGGTTAATACCTATACAAACAGGTTTAATCTTTTTACTTCATGTTTTTAAGAAATGTTATGAACATTCCTATGGCATTTAAACAACATATGTATTAATATATATATTTTTAATCTTTCTTGGATTCAACAGAGGAAAAAAGAAAGAAAGAAATAGAATGACTAAATACCTTTTATTTTATGCTCTCTTGACAATCAGGGGCTTTCTGGAATGGTGATAAATAGTTATCTTTTAACTTATCTGACACAGGAGAAGCCCTGTGATTGTTCCTGTGGGTGGAACAGTGAACATGTGCTTTAGGTCTTTTTAGTTTCTCTTACTCAAAAGGAGACAGAATTCAGGAGCAAGGTGCATATTACTATTTAGTGAACCAATACTAATTTAAAAGTAGTCATTCATTGCCATGTAAAAAATGAAACAAAAAGCCCATGGTATTATATTCTCATAGTAACAGTTTTGTAAAAACAATCTTTCCCTCCCTCCTTCCCTCCCTCCCTCTCTTACCCCCTCCCTCCCTCCCTCCCTCCTTCCCTCCCTCCCTCTCTATCTGCATGTCTCTCTGCCTCTCTCTGTCTCTGTCTCTGTCTCTCTCTCTCTCTCTCTCTCTGTTTGTGTGTGTGTGAAACAGGGTCTCTCTCGGTAGTCCTGACTGTCCTAGAGTTCGCTATGTAGTGCAGGCTCTACTCAGAGAAATCCTCTTGCCTCTGCCTCTCAAATGCTGTGGTTAAAGGAGTGTGCTACCATGCCTGATCTAAAAACATTGTTTATTTTAGAGGAAACAGATTATTTGATTTATTTTAATTTATTACAGTCAAACAACTTATGACATAGGCAGGTTGGAACTGCTAACCACCTGAATCTAAAACTACTTACTACTTGTAATATTCGCAATACTCTTTTTGTTCTCTTACATTCCATTCTATTTTTATTTTTCAATCCTTTTTTTGTAATACTGTGTAAATTCTAGCAAACACAAATATGTGCACACACTGTTGCCTAATCAGTGTAGTCCAGACTTCTTTGTTCATTTCCATCTGACTCCAGCAGGACTTTTCCTTCATCCCTGACTGCTCATCTGCATGCTCTAGTTCTTTGCCTCCCAGCTTCCTGATGTGGAAGCTGCCTCAAACCTGTTTTCATTATTTGAATTCTTAATGTCTTTGTGACATTGAGTTGCCTGGAGCACACTGCACCTGCCATGTTTGGGTTATGGCCTCTTCATCTTCTTAGACCTAGCTCTATGCTCCTTCCCTGTGAGACCCTCATTAGGTCTACCAGCAACTTCTCTGCACTTCTACTTGATAGTGCTTATGTCCAGTCTCCATCATAGGTCCTCAGGCGTTTAAGACCAGAAGTCAAAACTGGTCTTCATACTTTTTCCTAACAGTCTTACAGTAGGCGCTAGTTCATGTGCTGCCTCTAGTAAATGTGAATCAAATCAAGTCTTATATAAATATAATTCAGGGCCCACAGCAATCTTTGCTAATATCCTCCTTTTCTTTCTGTGCTAGGCTCAACAGACTTGCTTCTTCTCTGTCTTATACATTATCCTCTTTTCTTCTCATCTTTGGCTCAGCTGTCCTTGCTTTCCTTTGGACTTAATTCTACCTTTCTATTCTGATTGTTGATATTGTACACTATGAACACAAAAATTACTTTATGACAGAGATAGGAACTTCTTCAGATACGTGGTCAGCTGAATTTGAACAAGCAAAGGCTTGATTCCTTACAGTTAAGCAAGGTTTTAGAGGAGTGCTCTGAATAGCCGTGCCTAAATGTCATTAGTTACTTTTCAGTCCGCAGTGTAGTTTGTGCTTTTGGTATAGTGGAAGGTAGTTGGATATGATCAGTTCAATGTATCTGTTTTGGGTCATCCAGAACCTTAAATTAATTGCACAATGTAGAAATGTAATAGTGAACATATTTAGTATTGGCCATTCGAAAAGGTCAGTGATTCAAGGTCAAGTTGTTTGGTCAGGCAGAAAGTTTATTTGAAAACTAGAAAACCAAGGCCAACAGTGAATGAAAAAAAGAAAGGAAGGAAGGAAGAAAGGAAGGAAGGAAGGAAGGAAGGAAGGAAGGAAGGAAGAGAGAGGAAAGACATGACTGTTCCTAGGCATGGTGGTGGCTAATGTTTATTGTAGATATTGAAGGAGAGCATTGCCAGAGGCAAGGACATCTGGGAGAGTCCTGAATGGACATGACTATGTGAGGCTGGGCCATGTTAGGAGAGATTGGAAGCGAGAGGGGAGAGTCAGAGGACTAGGAAACCAAGAGTCCAGGAGAGTAAAGGGTAGATGAGAAGGGACAGGTAACCAAAATGGCTGGATTATATAGGGAAGGGTATCTGGGAGAAGGGCAGCCCAAGCCAGCGAGCTATACCCAGTAACAGGTAGGAACTAAGGGATGCTGGGAGACCCTGGTGTGCAGGTCTGCTTTGATATGTTAAGTATGCATCTCAGTTAGCTATTTGTCCCAAGTTTGAGACCTGACAGACAGTTATCACAAAGGCCATCCTGTCTGGCTGCTCAAGTTTATCTTAAATGAGGATTGTGGTATCATACCATACCAAACACAGGCGCCTGAAGTTATGTTCTTCAGGTATGCTGCTTTGCTGACACGTGGGCTCTGTTAATCTGTAGATTATTAAATGTTCTGGGTTCAGCAAGTCTGAGGAGATGTTCCTGATTAGGAAATATTTTAATCAGTTATTTATGGTCAAATTTTCCAGAAATAGTTAATTCTGAAATTCCTTATTAGGATACAAAAAGTATATTTCCCTCCAAAATAAGAGCAAGCTAATTTTGTCTGAGGTGTGGAGAGTAGCAGCTTCTCCATGGTAGCATTCTCTGGAGCACTGTTCATCTGCCAGATGTCTTCAGTCGGAGCTGTCATCTACAGCAAAGCTGTATATATGCTTAACCAAAGTCCTCTGTAAGCAGTTATCTGGACATGTTCTCAGGCCTAAATGGAGGACTGTCATGTCCTATCCTGTCTTCTTCTCTGTCAGCTAGAAGGATATGTTTGATAAAAGTAAAAAAAAAAAAAAAATTCAAATGAATAAGACCATAGGGTGTGTGTGTGTGTGTGTGTGTGTGTGTGTGTGTGTGTGTGTGTGTTTTAAAGTAGAGAAATGGACAATGATTTCATTAACAGATTGATTATATAACACCAGACCCCATGAGATAGATGGGTATAGTGAATCATACATCTGAAGTTCTTTAACATTCCTAGTATACAGTACATAGTGCATGTTAAATGATGGTGACTTTATCATCTTTACTGAAAACATGGTCTGAATTCACAGATAAGTACCAATCTTCTAGCCTTTCTATTTAATTAATTAATTAATTAATTCACTTTAATTCCCAATATCAGCGCTCCCATCCTCCCAGTACCCCGTTACACAGATTCTCCACCAGAGTGGCTCTGGGCATGGGAAGGGGTTGATGAAGACATCCCCTTTAGGACTGGCTGCTCCAAAGTATCTCACTCTGAAACATTTCCAGTGTGGTTCTCTATGTTAGTTCCAGTCTATTACAAGAAAAAAAGCATTTTTGATGAGAGCTGAGCAGGGCATTTATCTATGGGTACAGCAGTATGTCATTGGGGATCATTTTATTCCTGTGTCCTTTTTGCTGAATAATAGTAGTAGGTTTTTCATCAGCCCATGATCTGTGTAGTCTCAGATTCTTGACCACTTTAGCAGAGTCAGGTATTGCTTTTTTTCTCATTTAGGGGACCTTAAATTCAATCAGAAAATAGTAGGTTACACAGGAACATTTATTTGTGACACTATTGTATGAGTATTCTGATTTACCACCTATTATTAGAGACCTTTACTTACGCCAGTAAATAACCTCCTTACAAGTTTTGAGTGGTTACCTAATATTCTGTCACATGGGTCTATTTTATTGATGTATCTGTATGATTGACATTTCTTTTCTGCTTGTTTAAAAACTTTAGCTGAAGAGGCAGTACCTTTTTGCATACATTTTTGCACTTAAGCATAGTTGATAGGTGAAACTGAAGTTACCAAGTTAAAAATATTAGGTTAAAAAATACCATATTTTACTATTTACAGAAGAATATTGTGTTCCTTAATGATGTTTTGGAAAAATAAAGAAAAAGAATACAAAAAGTTTATTGTGCAAAAGTTATAAGCTAATGAAATAACTGATCCTGAAATACAATACTTGACACATTAGTAGATTTTTGTTTTGTTTTGAGGTTAGATATCTGACTAAGTGTCAGGGACACATTACTTCTCTTTGTGTGTCCATTATCTTGTCACTTCCAAGTCACTTTGATGACACTTTGATTAGAAGGAGAAAAAAATCGTTGGTGTCCACACAGCTTTAAGTCTAGAGCTGACCGGCTTACATCCTCACACCACTGTCTGAGGGTGCGGGAATGGTGGAGGGAAAGAGATAAGACTTGAAGAATGGACAACATTGGTGTCTAACATCCTATTCATAGTCTTGCTTGCAAGATCAACCCTTTAAATTGATCTCCTTCCTGAGAGCCACTTGTACAAATATATGGAAAATTAATAATAGTATTGACTTTGTATGTACCATTACATATCTACTATATACTGCCTAACATTTTGTTATTAAATACTCTAGCTTTGAGTATTTTTGAAGCTCATGGTGTATAATGAAATTTTTTCTTCAGAGAACATGGTATCAACACTGCAGGTCAGTGATAAACGTTCTTCTTTACTGTTTCACATATTGATTGCTTAATGTGAGATCGTGTTTCCCTATTTATCCACATTATTTCTGTAAAAATTTTAAGTTAGCATACAAAGTAATGGGTTCATTAAGGTATTTTTATACATATATGCCATTATATTTTTATCTTATTCATCTCTCTCCCATCCCCAATTATGCTCCTTCCTCCTGATAAATAATTCCTTTCCCATTTTCATGTCACATGCATCCAATTCATATCTAGTTTCTATTTTTCTTCCTCTCCTAATCTCTTCTATCTCCTGGTTCCTCTTCCTCTTCTTCTTCTCCTTCTATCTTCTATTACTTCTTCTATCTTCTATTTCTATCTTCTTCTCCATCTCCTCCTTCTCCTCTCTCCCTCCCTCCTTCCTTCCCTTCCTCTCCTGACACACAAAAATCTAGATTTTACATATGACAGGAAATGCCTCTAGTTTTCTGAGTTTGGCTTATTTTGCTTAACATAATGTTCTTTTGTTCCAGCCATTTTCTTGCAAGTACTGTGATTTTTTTACAGCTGACTTTAATCCCACTATGTGTGCCTGTGAGTATGTGTATGTGTGTGTGTGTACCACTTTATATTATTCATTTATCTGTTGACAGTTTTTCAATTTACTTACTATTGTGAATGATTTCATATATATAAGGATAAGTAAGCCCCTCTGTGGCATGTTGATTGAGAGTCCTTCTGGCACATATTTGAGACTGGTATAGCTGTCAGTATACATGTTTCTGTGTGTGTGTGTGTGTGTGTGTGTGTGTGTGTGTGTTTGTGTGTGTCTGTGTGTGTGCGTGCACTGCTATCATATAACATCTGTTCCTCTGGTTCTGTAGTATAATTTGAGATAAAGCATTATGGTAACTCCTCCATTGCTCTTTCTATATTGACTGCTTTGGCTATATAAGGTCTTTTGTTCATCCATAGGGATTTGAAGATAGTTTTTCCTCTAGATTAAAAAAATAATAACATCATTAGAATTTGGGCAGGGATTGCTTTGAATATGCAGATCTTCAATAACAGCTATTTTCACAATATTAATTATTTCAGCCTGTGAGCATGGTTGGAGTATTATTTCTTCAGTGTCTTAATATTTTCATTGTAGACACCTTAATTTAGACATCTTTCCCTTGCTTTTCCAGTTTATTACTAGTTTTAAACTGGAGAGTTTATGTATGATCAGCTGATAGATGTAATCATATTAAATGGAGGAAATAATGAGACCATTTTCTTTAAAATCAGGGGAAAAACAAGGATGCCCAATCTCACTGATTTTATTCAAAAATATTATTTGTGGTCTTAGTGCAGTAATGCAGTTGGAAGAAATAAACAGGATAGTAAAAAAGAAAGGAAGAAAGAAGGAAAGAAAGAAAGAAATAAAGAAAGAAAGAAGTCAAAGCCTTCCTCTTTGCAAGAACATCTTATACTTAAAAGACTCCAAAGATTCAGCAGAAAACTCCCAATAAATTCTTTGAACAAAATAGTAGAATACAAAATCAAGTTTAAAAAATCTGGCACCAATTTAAAGTCTAAGAATATGTGGTTAGAAAGGTTATAGGCCCCACAGGAGAGCCTCCTCTTACTATTTTGCTAAGTGGATATAGTATTAAATTAACTGTAACAACTTCACATTATACTTATTGGTCAGTGCCTCTCTGAAACATCATCAGACAGGCTTCTATTTTCTGTATTTGTGGTTAATGCAGAGATCCATAACTGGTCAAGGGGCAGAGAATAAAATGAGACCATGAATGCTCAGTACTAAATGGGCCATCTGTATCACATCCCTTCTTTGGAAGGCTCAGGGGTCATTGTAGAAGATGGAAATGAAAGATGGAGAGAACCAGAGGCAGTAAATGACTACAAGAGTACAGTGTTTCCCAAACACAGCTACATGGATGCTTGTATAAACTCAAAGATGGGACAGCATACATAGTACCTGTGCTTAAGGCAGACCAAATCTCAGCATGAAAAAGGCTGCTGCTATGAGTTCCCATCCCTAGCCAAAGGCGTTGTCAGTTGATGGCTGCTGGGAGAGAGAGGGTCTGTTTTCTTTATGAGTTCATCCCTTTGTAGACTGACTATACTCCAGTGGAAAGCCACACATTCAACAATACATGCACAGCACAAATTGGATTCCATGGGTATTTTTAAAGAACACAAAGTTGGCTATGTAGGAAAGGGGCAGATCTGGAAAGAGTTGTGGAAAGAAGCTGAATATAGTTAAAAATATGTAATTTTAAAAACTAAGAATAGGTGTGTACATTATGATACACATGTATGCATATGCATATTTTAAATGGTAAGTAAAATTTTCAGTCTTTCAAATACATAACACAAATACTTTTCTATATAGGTACATATACATATTAATGTATATATCTAAAATACTCTTCAACTCATTAATGCATTGTGGATACTCTAACTTGTTAGTGAATGAGACATTTAATTTAAATAATTAACTAATTATATAATTATAATTATATTGTAATTATAAAAATGGTAATGCAGAAGCTGGGGAAGTGTCTCAGTGGATAAAGTTCTTGCTGTATGCATTTGAGGATCTGAGTTTGGATCCCATGTAAAAAATAAACTGGGCATGGTGGCTTGGTGGCACATTCCTACAAATCCAGTGCTAGGGAGTGGAGACAGACTCATCCCACAAGTCATTGGCCAGACAGTAGAGATGAAATGGCTCACTCCAGCTTTAAGTGGGAGACCCTACCTTAAAAAAATAAGGTGGAGGAAGTGATTGGGGAAGACATCCAGATGTCAATACTTGCTCTCACATGTTTTAGCACAGGTGAACACACACACACACTACTGTTATATATAAATACTTCAGGTTTGCTCTTCAAGTACAAAATATGTTCTTGTGTCCTTAATTGAAAACCTTTACATAACACTGGTCTAGGCTGGTCTCTGGGCTTCACAAATGATGGTGTTAAGATTTTCCATATGGTTGACCATGAGTTTTTCTTTTTTGAGGATTACTTCCTTAAACGTGCCAACTTATTCTTAATGTTGTTCATGTTATTCTGTCTTGCTTGAATGACCTGCCATATTACCTAAAGCCATCCTGTTTTAACAGTCCTCTGATGCTTATTTTTATCTAAAGGTTGCTTTCTCCTGGGATCCTTTGCATCCCATTTCCTAAGTCTAAATAATTTTGTTTTCAGAATCCCTATTCGAGATCTTCTCTGGTCTCCAGAAACATGTGACTTGTCTTTGATAGGGACTGCTTATAAGGATGCTATTTACGTTTTCTAAGAAACATTGTACACAAAGCAGCTTTTCTTAGACAAAACCAAAAAAATTCTGAAAAACATATCACATTTAACAAGATATATAATCCTAGATGTTATTGATATATAGAGGCTTAGGCAATCATTTGCTTCTCTGAGGGTCCCCAGGCAAAAAAAGCACATCCTTATCTCTTTTTGACAGCAATCTGAGTCCCAAAAGATTCTGTGATATGTCTGTGAAAATATTCTACTTCCTCTGCATTAAGGAGAACCTCTCATCATCTCGATTTCTAATATCATATTATGTATAAATATCGTCGTAAGGTTTCTTTTGCTTTGAAGAGACACTGTGACTGTAGCAATTCTTATAAAGGAAAATATTTTTTTAAAGATTTATTTATTATATGTAAGTAAACTGTAGCTGTCTTCAGACACTCCAGAAGAGGGCGCCAGATCTCATTACGGATGGTTGTGAGCCACCATGTGGATGCTGGGATTTGAACTTATCACCTTCGGAAGAGCAGTCGGGTGCTCTTACCCGCTGAGCCATCTCACCAGCCCAAAGGAAAATATTTAATTGGGGCTGGCTTACCATCTCAGAGGTTCAGTCCATTATTGTCCTGGTGAGAAGCATGGCAGCATGCAGGCAGACATGGAGCTGGAGAAAGCTGATCTGCAGACCACAGAAGGAGACTGAACTACTAGGCCTAGCTTGCGTATCTGAGACCTCAAATCTGCCCCTATAGAGACACAATTTCCTCCAACAAGGCCATGCCTCCTCATGATACCACTCCCTTTGATTCAAGCATTCATACACAAGAGTTTATAGGGTTGCAGAGATGGCTCAGCTCTTCCAGAGGTCCTGAGTTCAATTCCCAGCAGCCATATGGTGGCTCACAACCATCTGTAATGGGATCTGATACCCTCTTCTGGTGTGTCTGAAGAGAGCAATGGTGTACTCATATACATAAAATAAATAAATTAAAAAAATATTTTACCGGGTCCTTTTCTAATTTAGACTACCACAAATATATATACACAGAGAAACAGTAGCACACATACACATACACGTGCACACACACATACACAGACACAGATACACACACACACACACCACCCCAGAAAAGGGGGGGAGTGAGATATGGAGACCTTGTTTAACCTCATTTGAGCTGTGTAACTCTAGACAAGCTGCTGTATTCTTTAAGCCTTAATTTTTCTTCTAATCTGTTAAATGAACATAAGATAATACTTTTTAACAGCATTATAATGAAAGTTAATTAAGATGACAAATTTGACTTTTAATGTAAGCTCAAGTCATTAAGCTTATAAATAATGTTAAACTTAATCATCAGATTGTTCCAAAAGTATATACCATTTGGTGGGGAAATCTTGTTTAACACACATACATTTTCTGTGAATCCCTTTTCTTGTTTCTGTGACAAAGTACTTGGTAAAAAGCAACTTAAGGAAGAAGGCTCACAGTGTAACAAGGGGTATAGTCCTTCATAGTGAGGAACACATTGCATTTAAGATAGGAAACTAAGGTGCATGACTTCTGGTACTCAACTCCCTCTCCTCTTTTTCCCTTTTATTCACTCCTGACTCAACCATAGTACAGTGATGCTCGTGCTTTGGTTGAGGCATCTTTCCTGAATTGAACCTCCCTGGACACACTCACACTGCCAGAGGTATGGCTCCTAGATTATTCTAAATCCAGCCAAGTTGACAGTGAAGATTAAAGTCATATCTCACACCTTTATATTAACTTGTCTTCCATATCTTTGTGTTGTGTGGTTTTATTTAACCCATATCATTTGTCTCTAAAATAAATTATTCAGAATTCTTTCATATCTCCTCTAATTTTCTTTCAACACTTTTGGCTCTTCTCCAGATTTTCCATACCTTATTTACTTGTTAGGTGTTGAGTTAGCCACCATAACCACGGAAGAATCGGACCAATGGCTAATGTTCCTAAATACCCTGAGTCCTACAGTGTTGGTGATAGCACATTCTCTTCATAAGAAAACTACATGGAAAGTGTCCATTTTCTGGAAAGCAGATTATAAGATGGAAATCAAAGATGAGGGCTTGCAGGAGGAAATGCACTCTAGGACAACATTTCTGGTCTCAAAGGCAGGTACAATTTGACAAAGGGAGATTTTGACCTGTCATGAACTTAAGAGCTCATGAACTCTTTCAGAAACTTGGAGATGGGATGGTTTCCAGAGCAGAAGTGAGGAAGCAGATTTTCAAACTCCCCTCATTCTGGCCATTTGTTGCATGTAGACTGAGTGACCTTGAGAAACAGTTCCTTTCAGCCAAGGACAGTTCCAGAAAAGAGATATTATCTATGGGTCCTTAGTCAAGGAGCTGAGTCTTTCCATAATGAATGGACATATAATGGGCACAGCATAGAATCCATTATAACTTGTTTGGTTTGATTTTCATGACCCCAGATGACACTACAGTCTGCCATTCAGAGTAAAACTTATTATTTTAGTTGCCAGGTTTTTCTTCTGTTGTGGTTTGAATGAAAATGGCCCCTTAGGCGTATGGGACGTGGCACTATTAGATGGTGTGGCCTTGTTGGAGTAGGTGTGGTGTTGTTAGAGGAATGGTGTGCCGCTGGGGGTGGGCTTTGAAGTTTCATATGCTCAAGCCAGGCCCATTGTTACTCTCTTCCTGCTGTTTGCTGATCCAGAGTTGAACCCTTGGGTTCTCCATTATCATGCCTGCACATCATCATTCTTCACTCCATGATGATAATGGAGTAAACTGCTGAAACTATAAACAAGCCCCAATTTAACATTTTTCTTACTAAATGCTGCCATGTCATGTTGTTTCTTTGCAGCAACAGAAACCCTACGACAACCCCATTTTATATTCTGCTCTAGAGTCTAAAATGGTAGAGTACATATGAACATAGCCTAGGAACGCTCATTTCCTTCCTTGAACTGTACCATCTGATCTTGGTTTTGAAACTCATCGAGAAAACCAATTAATTATAATGCTTATCTGAGACAGAACCTCTGGAATGACAAAAGTAGTTACTGCCTCTGTATTACAGGCTGAGTAGGGAGTGACCATTGAGTCCTAGCTATTTATCTCTCAGATAGTAAATGAAATCTTTCCCTGTTTCGGAGGTGAGCTTAATTTTTTCTTCCCCTTATTCATCAGCAGCTAGAAGTAGAAGTACTTGTCAGTTACCTTGTTAAGTATAGGTAGGAATTTATGCAAATATCTAGCCTCTGTATATGATGGATATTATATGTGGCTTATATATATCTCATTATTAATCTAGTTGCAAACTGTAAATAATACATTAAATGATAAAGAATTTTAAAAATACCTTATATTTATATATCATCAAGTGTTCAACATATATGAATCAAGACATTGAAATATTAAATTGAAATATGTATACTAAAATATTAAATATAAAATACAAATATTAAGTGCATATAAAATATATATTAATTGAGGTAGAATATTAAATTTCAAATAGTATTAGTCACTCATATATTATTCACTTTGTTATATTGATATTTTATTTTAAATTGTTTAACATTTAATATAAATTATCTGAATTATAAGACCAATTTGCTTTTTACAGTTTTAAGTTTCTTTACTTGATATGTATTTATTGATCACTTTCTTTTTTACCTTATATTTTTCTCATGTTGTTTTAAAATAATCATAGAAATATATAAAATATATAGAATTACCAAAATTCACCATTGTACAGATGAGTCCCTTAATATTAAATAGCCAGAAAACATACTGTTCTTTTATCTTTGCATCTATTTGCTTAGATCTTAATTTGTAATTGATATGAACTATAGTAGTAGAATGTGGGGATTAAATAACTCGGAAAGAGAAAGGATAATATCCCCTTCAAATCAGTTTTGCTCTTAGGAATCACTATTTGAAAGGATGAGTGCTGCTCTGCTGGGAGGGTGGGGGCGTGGGGGGGTGCTGGGCTGCAAGGCCCCTGGATGGGAACCTCCACTAAGTTGTCATTCTCACTGACATTCATCTCCACTTCAACTGCTTTACAGTCTCAGTTAGAGAGGAATGGATTTATTCTTTTTCTTTGGCTTTTAGAGCACATTACTAGCTTTATATCCACTAGATTACAAGGAAAGTTGGGCCAGGCAGTGGTTATTGTAAAGGATCAATATGTCCCAATAGAGTTCACACTTCACAAATACCTTTATACTTTTCTTCGCATTTAATTATCACAGCGACCCAGTGAAATGTGTAGTATTGTCTGTATGTTACAGTTCAAAACTAGGGACTAAAGCTGCCTATAAGTAACTGAGGCAGGACCCGGTTCTACTCCTCAATCTAAGGCTCCTGACACTCATTACAAAGCTGTTCTCACTAGCACTTCCACGGCATACTGACACATCTTAAAGCTGTGAATTCCTCACCAGGCTGTAAACTTTACAGTGGCAGACAGTAGGTCTACTTGACTTTCTACCTTAGATGGTTAACAGGTAACAGGTCTGACTCTGACGTGACTGCTCGACAGTATTACTTTGTCAAGTCATCACATGATACAGAAAACTACTCATAAGTGATTGTTGTATAAGTGTAAAGATGAAATAGAAGCTCCAAAGAAAACCTCAGAAGCAGGTCTCAAGTACACAAAAGAAAAAAACTGTAAATAAGAAACTAAAAAAAACACTAAAAGAAAAGAGAAAGTGGGATTACTTTTTTTTCTGTCTTTTTTTAATTAGATATTTTCTTTATTTACACTTCAGATGTTATCCCCATTCCTAGTTTCTCCTCTGAAAATCTCCTTCCTCCTCCCCCTGCTCCCCAACCCACCCTCTCCTGCTTCCTGGCCCTGGCATTCCCCTACACTGGGGCAGAGAGCCTTCCCAGGACCAAGGGCCTCTCCTTCCATTGGTGGCTGACTAGGCCCTCCTCTGCTGGGATTACTTCTTGGCCACGGGGCTGAAGAACTACAGGAAGGAGAAAGGAGACTAAATACAGTCTTTGCTTTAAGTTTAAATTGTCTTTACAATTTTCTTGAGACACATTCATTTGATTTCATTCACTTAAAGTATACAACTTTTGAGCTAGGGAGATGGTTCACTATTTACAGTGCTTACTATGCAAACATAAAAACTGTCTAAACCCAAAGTCTATGTGTACAAGCATGGCAGCGTGCGCCTGCAGCTCCAGTAACCCAAAGTCTATGTGTACAAGCATGGCAGTATGCGCCTGAGCTCCAGTAACCCATAGTCTATGTGTACAAGCATGGCAGTGTGCGCCTGCAGCTCCAGTACTAGAGAAAGAAGGATCCTGTGGCTGGCGGGTCAGTAGATGTGGCTAAGATGATGATCTCTATGAGTGTGAATGTGTATGTGTGTGTGTGTGTGTGTGTGTGTGTGTGTGTGTGAGAGAGAGAGAGAGAGAGAGAGAGAGAGAGAGAGAGAGAGAGAGAGAGAGAGAGAGAGAGAGAGGAGGAGAAGGCAGGGAACCTGTCTCAAACAATAAGATGGAGAGTGATGGAAGAAGACACCAAATGCTGACCTCTGGCCTTCAAACACGCACAATACATGGATACACGCACACACTTGCATACACCAAACACACAAAATATAAGAAATAATGTATACAACTGTTGGCTTTTTATATGAGTAAAGTTTTTTATTTACACAATAATCAATTTTAGAACATATCCACTTAGTCCAGAATAAATATCTGTAATCGTTAATGACCATCCTCCAACACCTATCCACAATGCCCTCACTCACCACTAGTCCAGAATCCCTTGATCCACTTAGGTGATCACTAGCTACCTACTTATTTTATATATTTCCTTTGTGGACATTTCACATTAATGGAGTCCAGTAAGCTGTGGTATTTTGTGATTATTTTTATTCACTTAGATACTCTACTCAGTTTTCACCTTGTAAAATTGATATGCCATCGTTAATTGATCAGCTACGGGCTGTCATTGAGGTTACTTATATTTTTCAGCTGTTATGAGTAATCCTGCTATGACCATTATGTTTAAGATTTTATATATTACATGTTTTTATTTCTCTTGGTTCTCTAAGACTAAAATTTTTTAGATAACTATAAGCATTTGAGGAAAATTATCATCTTTCTATTCATCTGTCCATCTATTAATCTTTATTTTTCACATTTTCACAAAACTTATAAAAATAACTATATTTAAATCTTATATATTTTTAACATACAGATTATTCATTAAAGGCTATTTTTTGTGGACTAGTGAGATGACTCAGCAGATAAAGGTACTGCTTCCAAACATGGGACGTGAGTCTGACCCCCAAACCTACGTGGTAGAAGGAGCAAACTGAATCCCACAAATTGGCCACTGACCTCCATTTACATGTTATGGTTATATTTACACACAGACACACAGACACAGACACACACACAAGCATGTGCACACACACAAATATTATTTATATATAGAGATTTGAATTTTTCATATAAATTTTGCATACATGAAATGTGCAAATAACAAATATACATTCATCGCTTCAATAAATGCATACAGTTTTGTAACTGTTTTAGGACTTTAAGATGAAAATTTAGAACCCCCTATTTTGCAGAGGAAAGCTGATGTCCAAGAGGGATGAGAACAGAACATTCACTTTGACTTACATCATCCAAAACTTAAATTACACATTTGCTATGATTCATAGTCAATACCTAGACCTAACATTAAAGTCACCCTTGACCTATATATTGTACATAGACTTAAGCAAAGTGAGATTTTATATACCAAGCAATAAAGTATACTTTTGGGCCACCTCATGTAACAATTGAAAATCTAGCCAAGGTTAAGATCTATTCTCACTTCTTTATTTAGTTTGCAAAATAATATTAAAGTTCTGTTTCCACTGATATTTGATTCAAAATGTCTCTTCCTACTCCCTTCATCCTTATTACTTGTTTTCTAATGTCGGCATTTGTGGTTGAGGGTTCAGTTGCTAGGACAGCTGCAATGCTGAAGGAAATAGTGAAATAATAGCTGTATGAGTTGTGGTTACACTAACAGCTTACAGAAGCTTCAGGCAAAATCTAAGGGGAATTAAAAACATCAGAGACTACTGAATCCCCGGTGCTGATGAGGCTGGTAAGAAAGCTAAGGTACGCTGATAATACTTATTTAAGCATCTGCCCTGTGCCAGAAATTGCATGGCATGCTTTACACTGATTATCTGCCTATCATCTTCTGTCTTCCAATGCTGTTACTGTGAGTACTTAACCATGGAGAAAACCGAGGCTTAAAATGATTAAGTATCTTGTTCAAGATTGATTATAAATGATATAGCCAGAATTCAATTCAAGGCCTGTCAGATCTTACAACTCTCTCTCTCTCTCTCTCTCTCTCTCTCTCTCTCTCTCCCCCTCCCTCCCTTCCTCCCTCCTTCTTCCTCCCTCCCTCCCTCCCTCCCTCCCTCCTCCACTGTCTCTAAGATACACATCTTTTTATATATTAGGCTGTCAAATCAGATTGTGTTAGTGTAGCTCAGAAGGCAGAATTTTGATCAAAACCGGCCATTAGAGGGAAGTTGATTTAGAATTTTTAATGACATGAGGAGTTTTTATGACAGTGCTGTCAAGAAGTGGGCAAGGCAATGCTATCTTGCAGAAGAAATAGTTAGGTATTTGCATATAGTCAAAGATCAGACTTTCTCAAGAACTCCCCCAAAATACCATCATGTGGAGGAACTTCATGAGGAAGATCTAAGTCACAACAAATTTGCTATTTCCAGTGGCATGTATTTGAAAGTTTATAGAATCAAATGCTACACTACTAACCAGACCCAACGCATTGCATTTATATACGCTCCAGAAGTGCTCCCGTGCTCCTCTCCAACCAAAAGCATGCTGCCCCACCCCTAGGAGATCCAGGGCAAAAATGGAGGGAAAGCACTAATGGTTTTCCAATAAATTATGTTAGTTGTTTCCAGAGTTCCATGTAAAAAGAATCAGAGTAATTGGGCTGATTCTCACAACAGTGAACCAAGTCATTCATGCTGCTGCATGTACCCAGAATTCATTGCACTTTACTGCTGAGTAATACTCCATACACAGCCATACACCTACTGATACTGATTTCTAAATTTGAGCTACTGTGAATAAAACCACTATAAACATTTGTGGATTTTTTATATCAACCTTTCTTTCAACAAAGGCATAAGAATAGAATTCATGTGGAATGAAAGACATTGCAACACTGTTTCCAAAGTGGTTGTACTAGGGACCCCTTCCCTTCCAGTCCACACCGCTCCAGTGCAGGGTGCAAGGCCCAGGGGCTGCGCACACACCCAGGTTTCCGGCGGGAGCGATCTCGGGACCACTGGTGAGAGGAACACACATCTGTTCCAGTCCAATCTCTTGGTACCTGAGTCTGCAGCCGGGAGATAGACAGGGGGGCAGCGGACCTCTTCCCTTCTGGCCCACACTGCTCCAGCACCAGGTGCAGGAGACACCAGCCAGGAGAGTGATAAAGGCCCAGAGCAGGACAGACTCTCCCTTCAGGTCCAGTCCGGTACACCCCGCACCAGCTCAGGGCTTGGGCTCTGGCTCTGCGCACTCTCCCCAAGGCCCCTTCAGGACTCCCGAGACTATCTTGGGACCACAGGTGAGCAGCTGAACTCAGCATCTGTTCCAGCCCAATTGCGAGCTACCTGAGACACAAGCCTGGAGATTGATAAAGGCCCAGGGCAGGACAGAAGCTCCCTTCTGGTCTGCACCAACACCAGGTCTCCTTGGGCAGAGATGGCAGGAGGTAAGCATAAGAACAGAAGCAACAGAATCCAAGGGTACTTGGCATCACCAGATCCAAACTCACCCACCATTTCAAGTCCTAGATACAACAGCACACCAGAAAAACAGGACATGGATATAAAGTCACTCATCATGATGATGATGGAGAACTATAAGAAGGAAATGCAGGAAAACACAGATAAACAACTAGAAGCATTTAAAGAGGAATAACTTAGAGAGTTACAGGAAAACAATACGAAACAGGTGATGGAATTGAACAAAGCCATCCAGGACCTAAAAATGGAAGTAGAAACAATTAAGAAAAAACAAAGGAAATAACCCTGGAGATAGAAACCATAGGAAAAAAATCAGGAACCATAGATATGAGCATCAGCAACAGAATACAAGAGATAGAATAGAAAATCTCAGGCACAGAAGATTCTATAGGGAGCATAGACAAGACAATCAAAGAAAATGCTAAATGCAAAAAGATCCTAACACAAAATATCCAGGAAATCCAGGACACAATGAGAAGACCAAACTTAAGGATAATAGGAGTAGATGAGAAGGAAGACTATCAAACTAAAGGGCCAGCAAATATCAACAAAATAATAGAAGAAAACTTTCCATACCTAAAGAATGAGATGCCTATAAACATATAAGAAGCCTACAGAATTCCAAATAGGCTTGACCCGAAAAGAAATTCCTCCTGACACATAATAATCAGAACAACAAACGCACTAAATAAAGAGAGAATATTAAAGGCAGCAAGGGAAAAAGGTCAAGTAACATATGAGGGCAGGCCTATCAGAATTACTCCAGACTTCTCACCAGAGACTATGAAAGCCAGAAGATCATGGACAGAGATTATACAGGCACTAAGAGAACACAAATGCCAGCCCAGGCTACTATACCCAGCAAAATTCTCATTTGCCATAGAAGGAGAAACCAAAGTATTTCACGACAAATTCAAATTCACACAATATCTTTCCA
>CACVCL010022168.1:0-47048 GCA_902729485.2 Mus minutoides | reverse complement strand
CCCCTGGGGGGAACTGCTGACCCGCTGCTCCCAAAACCACCTCTGCGCTGCACTCACGCGTAACCCCAATGCGATCTTAAAGTCCTGGGGTGTCCCTAGCTGTGTCCGCTGGGCTCAGAGGAAAGATGGCGCGGCGGCGCGGGTGTTCTGGCTGGGAGAGGCCCAGCCTCCGGTGGGGCGGAGTTCTCAGTTCCTGCCCGTGGGGGGAACTGCTGACCAGCTGCTCCCAAAACCACCTCTGCACTCATGCGTAACCCCAATGCGATCTTAAAGTCCTGGGGTGTCCCTAGCTGTGTCTGCTGGGCTCAGAGGAAAGATGGCGCGGCGCGGGTGTTCTGCTGAACATTTTTTTAAGGTCATCCTCATCCATTCTGTATTCCTCACTTGAGAATTCTTTGTTTAGCTCTGTACTTCATTTTTTTTTTTAATAGGCTTGTTTGGTTTTCTGGAGTCCAACTTCTTGATATATATATATATATATATATATATATATATATATATATATATATATATATATATATATATATAATTAGATATTAGGATTGGTAAAGATCTTTTCCCAATCTGGTGGTTGCCTTTTGTCTTATTGACAGTGTCCTTTGCCTTACAGAAGTTCTGCAATTTTATGAGGCCCCACTTGTCAATTCTTGATCTTACAGCACAGTCATTGGTGTTCTGTTCAGGAATCTTTTTCCCTGTGCCCATATTTTCTAGGCTCTTCTCCACTTTCTCCTCTATACGTTTCAGTGTTTCTGGTTTTATGTGGAGTTCTTTGATACATTTAGAATTGAGCTTTGTACAATGAGATAAGAATGGATTAATTGCCATTCTTCTACATGATAACCACCAGTTGAGCCAGCACCATTTGTTGAAGATGCTGTCTTCTTTCCACTGGATGGTTTTAGCTCCTTTGTCAAAGATCAATTGACCATAGGTGTATGGGTTCATTTCTGGGTTTTCAATTCTGTTCCATTGATCTACATCATCTGTCACTGTACCAGTACCATGTAGCTTTTATCACAATTGCTCTGTAGTACAACTTGAGGTCTGGGATGGTGATTCCACCAGAACTTCTTTCATTGTTGAGAATAGTTTTTGGTATCCTAGGATTTTTTTTTTATTCCAGATGTATTTGCAAATTGCCCTTTTTAACTCTGAAAAGAATTTAGTTGGACTTTGATGGGGACTGCATTGAATTTATAGATTGCTTTCAGCAAGATAGCCATTTCTACTATATTAATCCTGCAAATCCATGAGCACGTGAGATATTTCCATCTTCTGAGATCTTCTTCAGTTTCTTTCTTTAGAGACTTGAAGTTCTTATCACACAGATCATTCACTTCCTTAGTTAGAATCACACTAAAGATTGTATATTATTTATGACTATTGTGAAGGGTGTTGTTTCGCTAATTTCTTTCTCATCCTGTTTATCCTTTGTGTAGAGAAAGGCCACTAATTTGTTTGAGTTAATTTTATCCAAAGTGTGGATACTTTGTTCCTTCTTAGAAGGCAGAGATAAAGTGTGGAGCAGAGACTGAAGGAATGGCTATCCAGAGACTGCTCCAACTGGGGATCCACCCCATATAGAGTTGCCAGACCAGGATGCTACTATGACTGCTGGGAAGTGCTTACTAGTGGAGCCTGATTTTGCTGTCTCCTGAGAGGCTCTGCCAGAGCCTGACAAATACAGAGGTTGATGCTCATAGCCAAGCATTGGACTGAGCACTGAGTCCCCAATGGAGAAGTTAGAGAAAGGACTGAAGGAGTTGTAGGGATTTGCAACCCCATAGGAAGAACAATAACAACCAACAAGAACCTCCAGTGCTCCCAGTGACTAAACCACCAACCAAAGAGTATATACACATATAGGGACCCATGGCTCCAGCCACATATGTAGTAAAGGATGGCCTTGTAGATCATCAATGGGAGAAGAGGCTCTTGGTCCTGTAAAGGCTCTAGGTCCCAGTGTAGGGGAATGGGAGGGCGGGGAGGAGGAAGTGGGTGGTTGGGGAACACCCTTATAGAAACAGGGGAATGGAGGATGGGATAGGGGATTTCCAGGGAGGAGGGGCCAGGAAAGGGGATGACATTTGAAATGTAAATAAAGAAAATATCCAAAAAGCGCAGTGCTGGGTGGAAGGTCATGGGCATCAATCAGTTCAGTGAGTGTAGTGCAGTATTTGATTTCATTCACATGTTCATACAGTTCAGTGTAGGTCAGCAGTGGTAATTAAAGTCAGAAACTAAGTAGGAGTCAGAAGATTAGAACATATTGCCATAGTAAGTTTGAGGCCCACCAGAAGGATTCATTGAGAAGTTGAATCAAGATTGAGTCAGTCAGCTTGGAGAGGAGTTTGAGTTGGAACAGCTGAGTTGGCCCAGCCAGCCAGAGTTCAGGAAGAACTAGAAAGGGTGAACATATTCAATCGTATGCCTCGAGATGACTAGTAAATCTGGCAAATAAAAGTTACATTTACATAAATGAAGTAAATGCAAAGAGTGATAATGAAAACCCTTGTAAAGGTATTTTCTATTTGATTAGATACGATGACTGTAAGGTAATTCATTCACACAATTACTTCTAGGAGACTGCTGATAAAACAGAGTCATGAAAAATGGTGGTAAAGATAGCTGCAGTAAATCAGTCTCCTCTCATCACTGGTTTTTCTTTCTATAGTCTCAGTTACATGAATACAACTGTGCTTTGACATTGTACAGATGAAATCTTATGATGCCTCTAGGAACATCCTTTGGGTCCATTGTTTCAGTAACACAGAAAGGTGAGGCTCCTTGGTTGTTTCTCAGAGTTCAAATGTTCTCTATACAACAAAGTAATGATTCTTTACATCTGTTCTGTGCATGTTATTTGTTTCCATATACATCTTTTTTTTTTTTTTAGAAATTTTATTTATTTACATTTCAAATGCTATCCCGAAAGTTCCCTATACCCTCCCCATGCCCTGCTCCCCTACGCACCCACTCCCACTTCTTGTCCCCGGCATTCCCCTGTACTGGCAAATACAGAAGTGGATGCTCATAGTCATCTATAGGATGGAACACAGGGCCTCCAGTGGAGGAGCTAGAGAAAGTACCCAAGGAACTGAGGGGGTCTGTAACCCTATAGGTGGAACAACAATATGAACTAACCAGTACCCCCAGAGCTTGTGTCTCTAGCTGCATATGTAGCAAAAGATGGCCTAGTTGGCCATCATTGGGAAGAGAGGCCCCTTGCAAACTTTATATGCTCCATGTACATTTTATATCAAAGTCCTTGCAAAATAGAAGGCTAAATTAAGAAACAAGCAAGTAAAAAGAAAAAAGATAAGCAAAGTGATATTTTGTAAGTAAGAATGGATCATAGAGGCTATAAAATATGTAGGAGTCAGTAGATAGTATTGAAGAATTTGGGATAAATGTACAGAACATGTTGTACTCTCATAGTGTGGGAATGTGTTATGTATGCTACTAGATTAAAAAATAAATAACCAGTCCTAACTAGCTGTGAACCCTGTGAGTTACAGTAACATCTGTCATGGCAAGACATGCCCATTGGTATAATAATGGCAGGGATATCATAGGAGCAACCCATCAACTCAAGGTCAACAACCTGTAACTATACAGATGATATATATATATATATATATATATATATATATATATATATATATATATATATATATATAATCCTTCCTCCACAGTCCTCTCAGCAGTTGGGTTAGAAAAATTCTAAGAGGTAGTAGAAATATTTCTGGAAACAAAAAGATAGATATACCTATGAATTCAAAGAAGCTGTATCAGGACACAAATCTGTATAGGCTCAAGCCAGGCATATTCCAAGCATCAATGGAAAGACAGATTCCAAGCATCAACAGTACCTCACATCTAACTGAGGAACTATTGACAGTTGATAGCTTCTGGGAACAATGAGTCCCTCCATGTGGATCCTGGGAGTTTGTGCACAACTGAGCCAAGTACCTAAGAGTGGGTTGATAGCACAAATTAGATTTGGTTTAATTGTTAACACTGATTGGTTCAAAAGAAAATAAAGACACAATGTTAAATGGGTATATAAAGGGGGAGGGTCTAGAAATGGCTAGGAGATAGATTGTGATAGATCCTAGTACATAGTAGAAAATTCTCAAAATGAATATAAAGACAAAAGACAAAAACAGCTCATTATAACACTGAAAGAATAACCACTTTCTCCAAAGACAGCCAAAAATATTGGTAGATGATTTGAATTTAATTTCTAATAAGAATTATAGAATTTCCTACTTCTTTGTTTCTAGAATTACTATTTCTATATTAGATTGAAGGCAGCCTTTATTAAATGGTCTTAAGAGGAGAGCAATGAATGAGAAAAAAATTGGACAGCATATATTATAATGTCTAATAATAATTAGGTAGTGCTGTCCTTAGCAGCAACAAGTGAGCTCATGAGAACTGGGACTATAAATCTCAGAAAGAAAATGAAATAGTTAAAAAGTCAACTGGCATCCTTTCCTATCAATAAGCATCCTTCAGTTGTGCTGTGAGGCAAAGGGGTATGAAAAAGAAAAGTGAGTCTCTATCTTGCATTGAATAACATTTTATGAACAGGAATAGAACGTCTAATATCTGAGGCAAAGAAGTAGAACATGAGAATGTGAAATAAGATGCAATTTATTTTCTTTAAGTGGAGCTTGCCTATTTTATTCCATTCAGTCTCTCCTTAGACTAGGTATTCTTATCAGATCTTTATCTGCCATCACTTTCTGACATAATAGACATCTTGTGATTTCCCATTTTATCACACAATAAACTTCCTTTATGCTCTGAAAAAAAAAATGACTTGGAACTGACTAAAAGTATTTCCCAGTTTTATCATACGTATTTTAATCTAAACTATCTTTTAAAAAAACATAACTGTCTCTGAAGAATGCACTATGAAGGACTTTGAAGGATTCTCCAAAAAATATTCAGAGTTTTACATCTTTTATTTCCACTTAAAGTACATTGAAAATTTTGCAGTTCTCTACACAGAAACAAAGCAATTAGGGAAGATGTTTCTTTGTAGTTCACGTCTCTCTGGCAGTTTCCTTTCAATTGTAATTGTGGTTTACAGAGTGTCACTATTGTACACATTTCTTGAGTTTCACTACCTTTTGTTTATTTGCCTGTGGCTCACATTTAATGAAAGCTCAACAATATGCTCTGCCTATTCTTACAGAAAACCAAAAGCAGGCTGAACTTTAAAGTATCACCAAGGTGATTTCCTGCCCAGCTCCAAACTCACTTTGTTTTTTCCTTTGTTAAATGTTTCTCTTTGTCTTTAAAACCACTGGCATTAATGGCTTCTTAACTCTGCTTTTCATCTAAAATACATTAGTGGTAAGGCAATCATATTTTATTCATTTCTACAAATAAATTCTGAAATATCCATGATTTTTTTCCCTTCTAACAATCCCTTCCAGTTGAAATAAAGTTGAAAATTTCCTGTTGGTGTGTGTGTTATTATATTATCTGTAATAACAGCAGATAGTAATATTTTTTTTGCAATGTGTCTTTCTTACTCTATTGCAAATTGTTGAAAAAAAATTTAAGGAACAAATATTGAATCCTACATCTTTTCTGCTGCTAAGCAAGTTGAAGGTAAAACTATTCATTTGGTAAAAAATACTGACTTTGAAAATTACAAAATCTTACATCATAACCTCATACAGTACTTATTGTCATTTTAAATCCCTGAAATAGCTGAAGTCAAATCAGGGTAATTTCTGTAGCAATACAAACTTTTTTTGGCTTGAAACTTTATGAGGATTTTGAATGTTTCATTGAATTCTGCGTGAATTCTACTTGAATCAAAACTATAATCTTGTCCAAAAATCATGGTTCAAATCCTGTTCCTAATGTACCAAGCTTGTTACAATGAACATGAATTCATATAATGAGAACAAATTTAACTAATAGGTGGTGGGAGAAGATTAACATAAAATGCAATTAAAGTTGAGTGTGGCATATGATTTGCATTTAAATGCTATCTTTTATATTAATGCCATATATTAAAGTCTGGGAACATATGGAATATTTCACATATGTGTATAAATAAGCTCATTTTTTCCTTAATATATTTAATCTTACCCACTTATTTAAAATTGAAATGCAATATATCTGAATTTAAAATTTTTACAAAACAAATTTCTTCCTACAAATTATCCATTGAATAATTTTTACCATTCGTTTTTGTATTTATTGTATAATCCCTGTACTTAACATTTTCTAAAACTAACCTAATACATTGTACTCTATGGAATAATAATAGTAATACATAAGAACAAATTTACACTAACTTTTTTTTTTTTTTTTTGGTTTTTCGAGACAGGGTTTCTCTGTCTAGCCCTGGCTGTCCTGGAGCTCACTTTGTAGACCAGGCTGGCCTTGAACTCAGAAATCCGCCTGCCTCTGCCTCCCAAGTGCTGGGATTAAAGGCGTGTGCTACCACGCCTGGCACTACATTAACTTTTTAAAACAAGTTTTAAAGGCCCAAGGGAGACATATCTAAAATTAATGAGATTCTATTAAACTTTTAAAAATTAGTATTCAATGCTACAGAATAGTAAGAAAGTTTTGAAAAGTATTCAGGATGTTTTGAACTTATTTTATATTCCAAGAGGAATTGCTTGCCTTAGTCTCCATAGTAGTTTAGATTGTGAGCTTACACCAGCAGACCAATCTGTAACTTTGGAATTTTGAATGAGAGGGACAGTGAAAGAAATCACTACTCCAGACGAGGTAAGTCTTCAAGGAAAGAGGTGAAGTTTCATTGTGATTTTCATGACTCTGATCAGCTTAGAATACTATAAATAAATCTATAGGAAAGGACTCATTAGGAATGCTAAGAGAAATTACTCAGGATGCAAATGGATGAGAGAGGATGGAAATCACCAGAAGATGCTCTTCAAATAGAAGTTTCTACTCAGTACCTATGAGCATCCTGTGTTTTTCCTGTTTAGATTATTTCTCAAAGAATTCTGTGCCCCTCCCCTCTGTAGTCCATCCTTTTGTGCTTTCCATTTGTGGTTGCAACTCTAAGTTATGTTTATGTCTGTAAACAAGCTTTGCAATGAGCATTATGTTTTTCCCTGAGATAGGACAGATATACTTGAGCCCTGTTCTTACTCCTATAAAAGAATTGTGTCTGTGGTTATAAAATGTAGAAAAGAGAAACCTTTTTGAAACCTTTTGAATTTAATTAAATCATTATGACTAGTTATTAGTTATAACAAGAAAGATGTTACACAGTCCTAGCTAGAAGCTACTGTACACACTGGTAATTTTCCTGGAGTCATTACTGTTCTAGGACACTTGGTCTTAACATCATATCCTTCAAAATTACTTTCTTTCTTTTTTATGAGTAAAGAAATAGGACATTCTCCTCGGTGGTACAGAATTCATTCTCGTGAAGAGGACATAGCAAATATTACATTTTCTTTCCACTTGTGATTCAAAGAATAATTGAAATCTAAGGTGTACAGGTTGGATCCACAAGTAACCTGGATTGCCACTTTACATATCTGTGGTTTATAAGAATTCTTTAAGAGAAACTGCAAGATTGAAAGTAAAGGTGACAGATATAAACTGTAACTTCCAGATCTTCTAGTGTGTCTCATGCCCCAGCTCTCTGCAGTGAATAGATTTGCATGCTTACTTCTCAACTCGGTAGCTGTGATTTGTTATGAGTCAAGCAATACAGATGCTATGCAATTATTCATGCTACATCAAAAGTCGCTATGAATACACTTATTATAATATGATTGTTGATTAGTCATCATTATGGCTTCTGGAATAGAAATTACTCAGTAAAATTAAATCTCTAGTGAGTTTGGATGCTTTCTAATGAGTGAAGCTAAGACAAGGTTATGTTGTCAGTGTCAGTAATTGTGAAAGCAAATGAACTGGGCTATCATTTTCTCCACTACATTCTACCCATTTAAACATTTACTGTTATTATGATGAATGTATGCCTCTAATATTTGACAGTTCTGATGGAGTCTCATAGTCATGACAGATTTTCTTTAAGAATCAACTGACATTTCAATTTTAAGCATCCTTTTCAACATTTATCTCTTAAGTAACTAGGCAGGCAAGTGCTATGTTACATTGCAATTAAGTAAGCAATATATATTGTAAGAGTAACCTTTATTAGACATACTAAAAGCCTATTTATAGATAAGTATACATCAAATGCTATGGAATGTTTAAAGATAACTTGTGATAGTAAAGGGTCTTGTCCCCACAAAATGCATATGTAGAGCTACATTTGGAGGCCGTGCATTGAAAAGAAAGTTAAAGTTACTGGATGGCCTTTTCTTCAGTCTCTGCTCCATACTTTGTCTCTGTAACTCCTTTCATGGGTATTTTGTTCACCCTTTTAAGAAGGACTAAAGTATCTACACTTTGGTCTTCCTTCTTGAGTTTCATGTAGCTTGTGAATTGTATCTTGTTTATTCCGAGTTTCTGGGTTAATATATACTTATAAGTGCTTGAATATCATGTGTGTTCTTTGTGATTGGGTTACCTCACTCAAGATGATATTTTCTAGTTCCATTCATCTGCCTAAAAACTTCATGAATTCATGTTTTTTCTTTCTAGTTTATAAATATTTGCTTGTGAATTTCATGAAGTCATTGTTTTTAATGGTTGAGTAGTACTCCATTGTGTAAATGTACCATATTTTCTCTATCTATTCATGTGTTGAGGGACAAATGGGATGCTTCCAGCTCCTGCATATTATAAGTAAGGCTGCTATGAACATAGTGGGACATGTGTCCTTACTACATGTTAGAGTACCTTCTGGGTACATGTGCAGGAGTGATATAGCTGGGTCCTCAGGAAGTACTTTGTCCAATTTTCTGAGGAACCGCCAAACTGATTTCCAGAGTGGAAATCAGTACCAGTTTGCAATCCCACCAGGAATGGATGAGTGTTCCTGTTTCTCCACATCCTCGCCAGCATCTTCTGTCATCTGAGTTTTTTATAGTAGTTATTGTAACTGGTGTAGTAGAATCTCAGGGTTGTTTTGATTCGCAATTCTCTGATGACTAAAGATGTTGAACATTTCTTTAGGTGCTCCTCAGCAATTCAATATTCCTTGGATGAGAATTCTTTTTTTTTTAGCTCCATACCCCATTTTTTTTTAATAGAGTTATTTGATTCTCTGGAGTCTAACTTCTTGAGACCTCTGCATATATTGGATATTAGCCCTATATCAGATATAGGGTTGGTAAAGATCTTTTCCCAATCTGTTGGTTTCCATTTTGTCCTATTGACAGTGTCCTTTGCCTTACAGAGTCTTTGCAAGTCAATGAGGTCCTATTTGTTAATTCTTGATCTTAGAAAATAAGCTACTGGTGTTCTATTCCAGAAAATTTCCCCTGTGCCTATGTGCTCGAGGTTCTTCCTCACTTTCTTTTCTATTAGTTTCAGTGTATCTGGTTTTATGTGAAGGTCCTTGATCCATTTGGTCTTGAACCTTGTACAAGGAGATAAGAATGAATCAATTTGCATTTTTCTACATGCTTACCATGAATTGAACCAACAATTTTTTTTTTTTTTTTTTTTGGAAAATTCTGTCTTTTTTACCACTGGAATGGTTTTAGTTCTTTTGTCAAAGATCAACTGATCGTGGGTGTGTGGGTTCATTTCTTGGTCTTCAATTCCATTGATCTACCTGCCTATAACTGTGCTGATACCATGCAGTTTTTACCACAATTGTTCTGTACTACAGCTTGAGGTCAGGGATGGTGATTACCCAGAAATTATTCTTTTATTGTTGAGAATATTTTTTGCTATCCTAGGTTATTTTTGTTGTTGTTGTTGTTATTCCAGATGAATTTACAAATTGCCTTTCTAACTCTGTGAGGAACTGAGTTGGAATTTTGATGGGAATTACATTGAATCTGTAGATTGCTTTTGGCAAGATAGCCATTTTTACTATATTAATCCTGCCAATCCATGAGCATGGGAGATCTTTCCATCTTCTGAGATCTTCTTCAATTTCTTTCTTTAGAGACTTGAAGTTCTTGTCACAGAGATACTTCACTTGCTTTTAACTTGTTGTTAGAGTCCCACAAAGGTATTTTATATTATTTGTTACTATTGTGAAAGGTGTTGTTTCCCTAATTTCCTTCTCAGTCTGTTGATCCTTTGAGTAGAGGAAGGCCACTGTTTTGTTTGAGGTAATTTTATATCTAGCCACTTTGTTGAAGTTGTTTATTAGGTTTAGGGGTTCTCTGGTGGAATTTTTTGGGTCACTTAAGTATACTATCATATCATCTACAAATAGTGCTATTTTGACTACCAAACCCAGACATTATCATGGATGCCAACAAGTGCTTCTGATAGGAGCCTGATATAGCTCTCTCCTGAGAGGCTCTGCATGTGCCTGACAAATATAGAAGTAGATGCTCACAACCATACATTGGAATGAGCACAGGGTTTCCAAAGGTGGAGCTAGAGAAAGGACCCAAGGAACTGCAGTGGTTGCAGCCCCATCGGAGGTACAACAATATGAAACTACAAGTACCTCCAGAGCTCCCAGGGTCTAAACCACCAACCAAAGGTTACACATGGAGGGACCCATGTCCCTAGCCACATATTTAGCAGAGGTTGGCCTTGTGGGATATCAACAAGAGAAGAGGCCCTTGGCCTTGTGAAGGCTTAATGCCCCAGTGTAGGGGAATGCCAGGACAGAGAAGCTGGAATCGGTGAGTAATTGAGTAAGGGGAGGGGGATGGATTAGGGGATTTTCGGAGGGGAAATGAGGAAAGGAGATAAAATTTTCAATGTAAATAAACATATAATCAAAAAGAAAAAAAAAAAAAGAAAGTTAAAGTTAAATGCATGAGGTCGTTGTGTTAAAGGTAGGGGTCCAGTGATATTGTTGAGCTTCTAAAGAGAGACAGGAAGAGCAAGCACACAGAACCAAAAGGAACAATGAGAGTGTATCTGGATTCAGGTCAAAGCAGAAGTCTCTGGAGAAAACAACTAACTGCCACATTGATCTGGGCCAAGAAGAAAGGCAGCTCAATTGGATGAGGCTTCTCACCTGTCAAACTCTGCTGCTGTGTGTCAGGAAGATTACTACTCAGTGTAAACAGCAGCATGCATGTGTGAAATAAAGTGGAATTAGCGGCTCTGTGCTCAGTCCAGAGTGCCAAGTATGGAAAACAAACCAGATTTCACCTATCTCAAATCCTTCTGATTCTATAGCCTGGATTGAAGAAGTATATGTACACATCTTGAAGTTCTATTGCTCTCATTTTATTTCAAATACTATTGAGACAAGTAAACAATAAATATATAGAATTCTCTTATTCATGATTCTATTGAATTTGGCTTTCACATAAAAGTCCATGATTTTCTAGAATGCTGAGATAAACTCACTTAGTTAATTTGCACATTGAATGTAATAACATTTATCAGTTCTATGTGAAATATATTTTGTCATTATGTGTATAGTCAAATCTTGACTGGAGAGTGTCCTGTAACACAGTCCTGAGGAGGGGACAAGCATGATCCCTGAAATTTCTGACACTCTCCAACAGCACCTCCAAATCACACTACTTTATAGTCTGTTACTAGTTTCTGTGCTTAGAATAGAAATTTTTAACACAGAAATGTTTCTGTCCAAAGAAAAGACAGAGAAAAAAAAAAAAAAGGAACAGAAACTGAAGGAAAGGCCATCCAGACACCACGCAACCTAGGGTTCCAGCCCATCTGAAGACACCAATCCCTCACACTATTGCTGATACCAAGAAGCACTTGCTGGCAGGAGCTTGATTTGGCTGTTCCCTGAGAGGATCTACCAGCACCTGACCAATACAGATGCATATACTTACATCCAACCATTGGATTGAACCCGGTGACCACAATGGAAGAGCTAGGGGAAGGACTGAAGTAGCTGAAGGGGACGCAACCCCATAAGAACAAGATCAACTAGATGAACCACCCAGAGCTCCCAGGGACTAAATCACCAACCAAAGAGTGTATATGGAGGGAGCCAAGACTCCAGATACATATGGAGCAGAGGATATCCGTATCTGACATCAATAAGAGAGGGGAGGGACACTTGATGCCCAAGCATAGAGGAATGCTAGAAAGGTGAGGTAAGAGTGGGTAAATTGGTGGAGGCATACACTCAGAGGCAAAGGGGAGAGGGGAGAGGGTGGATGAGGTAGGGAGTTGGTTTAAGGGTAACTGGGAAGGGAGATATCATTTGAAATGTAAATGAATAAAATTACTATAAAATGAAATTCAAAAAAATAATTTGACATTAGTATGAAATCTAGATTTCCTTTGCCTAATTTATAAAAGTGCTGCTTTGCTATAAGATCAATTGACAATGAGAAAAAAATAGTAATATTTTATTTAAATCAATTTCAGAGGCACTGTTATATATAATATCTGTGTTTATCTTGACCATGGCAGCATGAAAAAAAATGTAAGCATTGGAATTTTACACAATTATGTTTATTTCACTTCCTCTTAAATGAAAAGTATGAAAGGTTATTAATATGTTGAGGTCAGCAATTGAATATATTTTGTTTGAACATTTTAGTTTTAAAAAGCAAAGGAAACTTTATACGAGCCTCTCTCTCTCTCTCTCTCTCTCTCTCTCTCTCTCTCTCTCTCTGTGTGTGTGTGTGTGTGTGTGTGTGTGTGTGTGTGAATGACCTATATGCACATGCATGCATGCTTGAGTACTTTTGTCAGTAGATGTCACAGGTCAATAACGGATCTCTACTCATATCGCATCTGTTAGTTTCAGAGATACAACTCTCTTGCTGGATCTGAGCTCACCAATTATGCCAGGTTTTTTTTTTTTTTTTTAATAATTATTTTATTTATTTTTATCCTAAATGTTGCCCCTACTTCTGGTTCCCCCCTCACAGAGGTCTTCATGCTCCCTCTCTTCTTCCCCTATGAAAGGGCGCCCCCTCACCCCAGTATCTACCTACCATGAGGTAGGTATCAACTCTCTACAGGATTAGGCACATGCATTCCCACAGAGGCTTGACAAAGCAGTCCTCTTCTTATATATGTGCCTGGGACCTCTGACAAGCCCGGGTAAGTTCTTTGGTTGGTGGCTCAATCTCTGGAAGCTCCCAGGGCATCCGGATTAGTTGACATTGTTCATTTTCCTACAGTATGGTCATCCCCTTCAGCTCCTTCAATCCTTCCTCTAACTCTTCCATAGGGGTCCCAGACCTCTGCCCAATGGTTGACTGTGAGTATTTGTATCTGTCTCAGTCAGCTATTGGTAGAGCTCTCAGAGGATAGCTGTGCAAGACTCCTATCTGCAAGCACAGCACAGCATTAGTAATAGTGTCAGGTATTGGTGCCAGCCCAGGGTATGGATTCCAAATGGCATTTGTTACTTGTTGGCAATTGCTTCCATCTCTGCTCCATTTTTGTCCCTGCATGTCTTTTTGATAGGAGAAATTTAGGATCAAAAGTTGTGTAGTTAGGAGTGTGTCCCCATCCCTCTACTGGGGGTTCTTTCTGACTACTGGACGTGATATCTTCAGATTCTATATTCCCAGTGTTGGGCATTTCAGCTAATGTCACCCACATTGGGTCCTGGGAGCCTCCACCATCCCAGATCTCTGTGACTTTCTAGAGGTTTCCCCCACCCCCAACACATAGAGCTGCATATTTCCATTCATTCTTATGGCCCTCTAGACCTCTCTCCAGTCTTCCCACATAAATAAATCACACTTCTGTATTTATTGTTTGGTTGAGGGAAGCTGGGTTGTGTTCCTAGAAAGACATATTGTACAATATTCATTCTGGTTGGAACAATATTTATTTGTTAAGATAAATTTTAAATTTGGATGCACATGATTTCTCCATTGGTTTGTTTAGCATTTTCATTGCAAACTACAAGGTGTTTTCCAAGAGAAATGCCTTTTCTTTTAATGGTATGATTTATTTGACTTCCAAATACACAATGTTTGAGAAAGACCTTAGCGTTCTTAATGTGGATGTGTACATTTTCATCGACATGAATAATTGTCCTTTATTACATTCTTTCTACATTTTAAAAAAAAAAAAAAAAAAAAAAACTTATATGACGATAGGATTTAAATCCTACAGAAACTGAGTTTGCTGGGTGTGGTGGTGCAGGCCTTTAATCCCAGCTCTTGGGAGGCAGAGGCAGGAGGCCAGCCTGATCTACAAAGTGAGTTTCAGGATAGCCAGGGCTACACAGAGAAACCCTGTCTCAAAAAAAAAAAAAAACCAAAAAAAGAAAAACAAAAAAACAAAAAACAAAAAATCAGAAACTGAGTATCATTGGATAAGAAACTAAATCAATCAACTCTTTTTGTTTGTTTGTTTGTTGTTTTTACAACTTTATTTTTATTTTTTTGCACTCCATATTCCACTCCCCCCTCCCGCTCTGTCTCTTATATCTCACACCTCCCCAACACAGCCAATCTCCACCCCCACCTGACCTCTAAACTCCCTGGGGCCTCCAGTCTCTTGAGGGTTAGGTACATCATCTCTGAATGAACATAGACCCCCCGAAAGTACTCTACTGTATGTGTATTGGGGCCTCATATCAGCTGGTGTATGCTGTCTGTTTGAGAGATCTTCTGAGTCCAGATTAATTGAGACTCCTGGTCTTCCTACAGGATCACCCTTCTTCTCCATGTCTTTCAGCCTTCCCTAATTCAACAACAGGGGTCAGCAGCTTCTGTTCATTGATTGGGTGCAAATATTTGTATCTGACTCAGCAGTTTGTTGGGTCTCTCAGGGCGGGGCAGTCTTGATATATCCCTTTTGTGAGTGCTCCATAGCCTCAGTAACTATGTCAGGCCTTTGTATCTCCCCTTGAGCTGGACCCCACTTTGGGCCTGTCTTTGGACCTTCTTTTTCTCAGGATCCTCTCCATTTTCATCCCTGTAATTTTTTTAGACAGGAACAATTATGGGTCTGAGGTGTGACTGTAGAATGGCAACTCCAACCCTCACTTGATGTCCTGTCTTCCTGCTGGAGGTGGGCTTTATAAGCTCCCTCTCCCTACTGTTGGTCATTTTATCTAAGGTCCCTCCATTTGAGTGCTGAAAGCCTTTTACCTCCCAGGTCACTGGTGCATTCTGGGGGGACCCCCCAACCTCCTAATTACTGAGTTTGCCTGTTTACATTCTTTCTGCTGGCCCTCAGGGCTTTAGTCCTTTTCCTTCATCCAATCCCAGATCAGGTTTTCCTCTCCCACCTCGCTATGTTTATAGTGGCCATGATTGTGATAGCCAGAAGCAGGAAACAACCCAGATGTCCCACAGGGAAGAATGGATACAGAAAATGCGGTTCATTTACACAATGGAAAACTACTCAGCTATTAAGAACGAGGACATCCTGAGTTTTGCAGGCAAATGGATGCAACTAGAAAATATAATCCTGAGTGAGTAACTCAGACCCAAAAGGACATGCATTGTATGTACTCAGTAATAAGTGGATATTAGTATAAATAAATAAATAAATAAATAAATAAATACCTAAGATACAGTCCATAGAACTCAAAAAGTTCAACAAGCTTAAGTTCCCAAGTGAGGATGCCTCAGTCTTACTTGGGAGAGAGAAGAAAGCAATTACCAACTTCTAGTATTTTATTTTCTGTAAATCATATTAAAATTCACAGAAGTAGCACAATTATTATTAGTCATTATATAAATTTTATAAATATACAAACATAGAATTTTTGGAAGTAGTTGGATATGCTGTTAAGGGATATAGTTAATTTTCATTTGGAAAGAGTTGAGATTTATATGAAAAAAAATGTATAGTTTTTTCTGTTATAGAACTACATTCATATCAGAGTCTAGGACATATCTTGTCATATCTGAAAATTTGCTTATTGCTTGTGTAAAACAAGGTTGAATAAATCTATAACTTTGTTTATAAAATTTAAATAAGACCAAAATTGGACACATGTAGTTTTATAAGTGAAAAATATATTGGGTTCCGACTGTTTTCCACTTCCCCATTTTCAGATTGAAATATTTAATCATATGTTGACTGTAGAAAATTATTTGTTTTTAACTTTTGACTAAATGGATATGATGTATTAACATTTATTAACAGAATGTTAAATTATGTAAACTGTTATTTAGATGTATTTGTTAAAACCAGCACTTAAATAGTACATTTTCATTTTCTGATACATTTTCCTTAACTTAGAACATACACACTCACACATAAAGGACATAGACACACAGACACACATATGGTACAAACATATAATTTTCTTCTGACAATGAATTAGGTGTCCTCATACCTAATATAATGATAGTTCAATATGAATTATACTGCCATTCATTACTTATGCCAAAGTATCTTGCAAATTACCTTTTACTTTCTCCTGATTAGCATTACAATCTGAGGTATAATAAGAGTAAAACTAATGTTTAATGTATCAAAAACAATAGACAATGCTCTAAATATCAAAGAACTCATTTTCAGTACATTCCCTTGTGTTAGCATTGTTGGCACGCTTTGATATCAAGTGCAATTCAGAAAAGACAAGCATCTGTCCCGTTGAGTAGTTGAAGGGTTTTATTGCCCTCGTTTTGCAAAGCGACACCACAGAGAGCATAGCACTGTATCACAATATGTTTAAAGAAGTCCGTTTGACCCAGTGTACATATGTCACAGACACATTCTCTCCTCTAATGCAGCACAGCGGGATGCATGCTTTTGGTTTCTTTCTTCACTTGAGCCATATCACTTGTGAATTTTGTGGCTCACAGTCAAATGTTCAATGTTTTTAAGCCATCTCAGAATGCTGGGATCAATATTACTTTTTGAAGATAATTAATTATGATAATATTTTTAACTTTTGGGTATGAATTTTTACATAAGTTTCAGGTTTTTTTTTCATTTTTATTAGATATTTTCTTTATTTACACTTATAATTTTACCCCCATTCCTCATTTTCCTTCTGAAAATCCCTCTATCCCATCCTTCCTCCTCCTGCTCACAAACCCACCCACTCCTGCTTCCCTGTCCTGGCATTCCCCTACACTGGGGCATCAAGCCTTCACAAGGCCAAGGGCCTCTCCTCTCATTGATTTCCCACAAGGCCATTCTCTGCTATATATGCAGATAAAACCTGGAGTTCCTCCTTGTGTAGGGCCTGAGTGACTCTTGGTTATGTAACAAATTAAGAGAAATAAAGTAAGTTTGATTTTTTTTTGTCTAATTGAATTCTCCATTTTGTATTGAGATAATTCTTTTTGGTTATTGCATATATTCATAATTTTTTACTGTACTGAAGCAAGGTCCTTGTTATACCCAATCAGGCAGAATTAAATTACCTTAATATTTCTATTATGTGAGGCTATGTGGCTTTAAAATGTATAAACATAGACATAAACTTTGATAATGGGTTTACCATTAACAGTTTCTGATGATTTCATTGATATATAGACTCTCACTATGGTATCAATCTAAAGGCATGAGATTTCTAACCAAAATGAAATTGGGAATTCTGTAAATTTCTACCTATGTATCTAACTGGCACCTCAAAAACAAAACATTTTTCTCATGGCTGGAGAGATAGAGCACTGCTTCCATGCACTTCTTGTCCTTGCAGAGGACCCAGGTTTAATTCCATGCACTCGCATGGCAGCTCACAACTACTTATAATTCTAGTTCTTATCTGGCATGAGATAAGCACATGTTGCAGATATATACATGCAAGCTAAAATATAGTACACATAAAATAAAAATAAACACTTAAAAATATTTCCAAAACTGACTTCATTGATATTTTCAATGGGTTTGTGTCGTAACCCTCCTCACCCTAGTGTATAGCAAGTATATTTTACTAAGTGCTTCATATACAACTCTTTGAAATGATTCAGTAGTCTATTAAATAGTATGATCCCATATCATCTTTAAAGGTATCCCTTTTAAATTTGAGATTGTATTCATAGTCATATTGAATTCATAGTCGTTTTTTCAATGGAGTCTCAATGGGTATATCAGCCATATTTAAGGTATGCTTCAAGCAGTAGATGATCAGTATAAAACAAAATCAATAGTATTTTTGAGATTTCTTTTGGTCACATATTGCTTTGTCTGGTGACCTTTTAGCTCACTGATCTTTTGCTTCTATAAGAATGTTTCTAATTGTTTATTTATTTATTTATTTATACCTGTGTATGTGTTTTTATACATGTTTCTCGTGCTCTTCCTATTGCCTTTTTGTTGTTGTTGTTTTAAGATTTAATCATTTTGTTGACTGTTTCCTAAAGAAACCGTGGAGTTGGATGATTGGGGAGAATGGGATGATCTGAGAATAGATCATATAAAAGGTATATATGTATCATATAAAAAGTATTTTCAAAGAAAAAAGAGAGAAAGAGAGAAAGAGAAAGGAAGGAAGGAAGGAAGGAAGGAAGGAAGGAAGGAAGGAAGGAAGGAAGGAAGGAAGGAAGATCTTTGCTTAGATTTGAAACAGAATTGGTTGCTGGGAGCTTCAATATTCCCTCATTGTTCTTCATTTGTCTTCTCATTCATTTCAATTCAGGTCTTGATTTTCATGCTACTTCTTAAGTATGTTTAATAGCTCATGTTTCAGAATACTTTCAAAACCAATAGTACTTTCCTGTAGGAAAATATATATGCTTTCTAAGTGCCTATATATTGGTATCTTTCTTTTCTGTAATTCAACTGCTTTAAAGATGCTTTATCACACAAATTTTATACATCCTATACAAAATAGATACCTCCTTAACATTGGCCCATTATCTTTTACCTATTTCATTCTGAGATGCAAATCTTATGATGAAATGAAATATTTAATATGCAGTTATTGTTATTTATTAACTAGTTCCTCCTACTAAATGCATTTGCATTAACTTAGGAATGTTTTTCCCTTGGGTTATATTCAATAACTACAGTTTGAGTGAAAGAATATTTCGCACACTTAGATTATTCTTAGTAAATGGAAGACATGATTGTAATTGTCATTAGTTAAATAATAAGCTCTGATTTAAAGATGTGTTAAATAGAGTTTCAGTTTTTTAAAACAAATCTGATTTCAAGCTCTGATTTTATTGAAACAATGTTCTTCAGAAGTAGTAAGCCATTTATGTCAGACATTCTTGTAGGAAAATTCAAAGCAACTGTGGGGCACATGTCCAGCCTCAGTGAAACAAAACTTGTGTTTTTACTAAATGTGTTTCTTTCTGAGTTTAAATTTACGTTTTAATTTAAAATTACATGTCATTTTAAAATAGAGAAACTTGAATAAAACTGCTTTCAAGTTGGCTTTTCTTCTTGTTCTTTTTTGTTTCATTTTTTTTATCCATCTAAAATGATACTTAAATAAGTTTCCATGATTTGTTATCAAAATATTTAATGTGGTCTCTTTCTTTCTTTGCCTCTCCTGTTTCATTGTCTCCAAAACCTCTTCCACTTTTTTCTATCCTGGGGTTTGATGCTACTGTCTCCCATATGCTATGAAAGGATCACCAGCTACAGCTTTTATCTTTTATTTCAAGAGTATCTTAATACTCATCCAACTTGCAACCCTCCAACATATCTTGTGTGGATATAAACTTTTGGCTTTGTCTTTCTTTTTGTTGGGAAGGTTCTACAGTTCATTGCATGTAGAGAGGTCAAAGTGATGTTTTTAGTCTTTTTGGTGCAAAAAAAGTACGCTTCAGGCTACTGAAAAAGAAACCTGGACACTAATCCAACCACAATACTGATATGTTGGTTCAGAACTTTTGGAAGTGGCCAATGTATGGTTTAACTTAAGTCCTATTCCTCCAGAGGGAGTCCATAGATACTACCTGGATACCCAGAGGCATGAGAATGAATAGTCAATATACCTATGGTATATCTGAACATAACTAGCAAAAGAAAAAGAAGAAAAAAAAAGAAGGAAGGAAAGAAAAAAAGAAAGAGAGAGAGAAAGGAAGAATTGAAGAAAGGAAGGAAGGAAGGAAGAGAAAGAAAGAACACAGAGAACTAAAGTCAAAGGAAGGAATGAAAAAAAATGAACTAAGGAAGGAAGGAAAGGACTAAGGAAGGAAGAAACAAAGGAACAAAGAAAAAGAGAAAGAAGGAGGAGGGAAGGAGAGATGAAGAGAGAGGGAGAGAGGGAGGGAGTAGTAGAGGAAGGTATAACTGGTATAAGGACAAGAGAAGAATCTATTTTCAAAAATAGAAAAAGAATACATTGTGAAAGGATTGTAACTTCATAAAAATTACTTAATATTAAAATCAAAATTCTACTAATATTTTCAGATGGCATTATATCTCTTTTCCAGTGCATGTATTCTACAGTTGAAATGAATTAAAATAACCTCCCTCATTTTCTTTCTTTTTTGTTTTGTTTTGTTTGTTTGTTTGTTTGTTTGTTTCAATCACCCTTCTAATGAATGAATATTTTATTTGTATTTTCTATAATGGATCAGAGTTGTAACTCAAAAAAAAAAAATACATAAATCAACAAGTTCTTAGACCAATTTCTATTTGTGGTTAGATGCCAAATCTTGTTTCAAAAACAAAGTTTTACTCAAGAATGTGTACATGCTTCCCCTATCAAAGGAATTTTAAATGTAACACAGGTAATATAAAGGATCCCTTTTACAAGAACATAAAGAAAATTTTAGCAGACATTGGCCACTCCCACAAGTTTTATCCCAGCACATCTTGCTGATGGCAGTGATGGTAACTTGAAGATATTGTGGCTGGGTTAGTGTCCAGGTTTCTTCAATATAGATCTGTATCTTAGATTAGATCATAATTTGTTCCTACTTTACCTTCATTGTAGCATTCTATTTTATATAATTAAGCAGTAAATCAATAGGATAGTGGCTTTGTATACTGTAAACAAAGAGAAAAATTGTATTCTGTTTAACCATTAACTCATTTAATAGAACATCCTGAAGACTCATTTATATTTGTTTTATTGAATAAATTGTGAATTGGTGTTGGTCAGGTTCCTGATACACACATATCAATCAATAGATTAATACACATACACATCACACTTACATTTTTTGTATCTATTTTTCCTTCGTATTGATTTCTTTTCCATTGGTACATATTTTATTTTTAAGGCATATGCCACAATTTCAACACATCTTTTAACATACATAGATACAGTCATAAATATATAATATGTATGCAGTATGAATTATAAATGCATGTGTACATGGGTGCCATAAAACTAGTCATAACAATATGGCCACTGTGAAATGACTAAATCAACTTATAAATATCTCACCTCACATATTTTTCCTTTTTCATGTAAGAATGTTAAAATCTACCTTTAGCAATTTTTAATTTCACAGTATAGTATTATCTAAGGGAACATTCTTGAATACTCTTTTTATTGTTTAACACTTTATGTCCATTCTTTGTACACATCTTTATAAATCTTACCTCAGAAAACTTTTGAGTCTACTCATAATTCTGTATAAAACAATTCTTTTTTTACTCCACATAAAACTGGGATTGTTGTTTATATCTGTCCTTTTATATTTGGCTTATTTCAGGTAAGCCACTTTTCTGGATTTATAATATTTAAAGTGGGTTTTAACTGTTTTCCTATGGGATTACCACATTTCCATCATCATAACCCTTCCTCCTTCCTCTTTCAAGTCCTCCTATACTCCCCATTCCTTCTCAATTCATGACCTTTATTTCTTTAATTGTTAGTGCAACATAGAGACACATATGCACATGTGTGAATGTTGATACACCTCCTAACACTATTTTTTGTTCATATAGATATGTTTGACAATTGACCAAAGGTATTGATAATATATCAGGAAAAGATAACATACTTAGCCCTGGAGAGCCTGATTTTTCATAGCTAGGTCACTGATTGCCTGTGGCACTTTTAAGCATATGGCCTTGTGAGATTTCCCCATCATATGTTGACATGGCAACTGGTGCTCTGGCTGTGCTGCAGTCCCAACCATAAAGAAAGTTCATGAGTCCAGGTTCCCTGTCATAAAAACAAACACTATCTCAAGCTGAAATCCTAGTCCTCATGGTCTTGTACTTCTGTGATGTTTCTTGAGTGTTAGGTATATGAGTTGTGTTGGAGTTGTACCAATTGGTTTTGGGCACCAAAGTTAGTTGTTCTATGAATTTTTGGCAAATCGTAGATGTCTGTATTGTTTCCTATTTACTGTGAAATGAAATTTTGATGCATGATGCGAGTTGCATTTACCTGTTAATTTCAGGATTTGTTTTTTTTTTTTTTTTTCTTTATGACTGAATATAAATTCATTATGTACGTAAATTTCTATTTTTATATTCAAGATTCATTCATTTTTTAAAAAGATATTACATTGTTATATTTTACTCATTACCTAACTATTGCCATCTCGAGTGGAAATAAACAATTCTAAAGCCAGGTGGTGGTGGTGGTGGCGGTGGAGCACGCCTTTAATCCCAGCACTTGGGAGGCAGAGACAGGTGGAATTCTGAGTTTGAGGCCTGCCTGGTCTACAAAGTGAGTTCCAGGACAGCCAGGGCTATACAGAGAAACATTGTTTCAAAACAAACAAACAAACAAACAAACAAAGAATTCTAAGAAAGTGTCTATGGCATAGGACACTGAACCTTTTGTTTCTATGCTGAGGAATGGACTAGCTGGGCCATTAGGTTGATTTATTATTGCTATTTGGATTAATAACAATTTGACTTCCAAAGGGCTCTATCAGGCTACACTTCCACCAACAGTAACAGACTGTTCTTGCCCCACCTTCTCTCCAGAAGTTCAGTGGGTTTGTGCACCTGAGCCATTCAGTTTGGAGTCTGAGGAAATCTCAAAGTTCTTCTAGTTTGCATTCCCCTAAGTGCTAGGGATGACAAACACATTTTAGAAAATATTTCTTATTCATCTTATTTTTCTTTTAGACCTCTTTGTTCACTTCTATAGCCAAATTTAAAATTTTGGTTGTTTCTTGACTCTCTGTTTTTTGAGTTCTTAATATATTTCTGTGTGTTAAACGTCTTTTTTGTTAGACCAACTCCAACACTGTTACCATTATCAAGAGCCACATGCTAACAGGAACCTAGTGTAGTGGTTCCTTGGGATGTCCTGCCAGCAATTGATCAATGCATGTGGAGAATTGCAGGCTGAACTCCAGTTGAGCTGAGGTCTGAACCCTGATGGTCATAATTCACCTACATGACACAGTAGGCGTTCCCTCATGCTCCTGGAACTCCAGCCCCTGCCTAAGGTACCACCTCCCACAGACCCCACAAGAAAAGCATGGAAGCATGGTCAGTGATCATGTAAGCAATGGCCCAAGCTTCTGACCTTCAGGCTAAACTCCTCCCCAGTTACCTAGCAACAGTGAAGACTATAAAAAGGGGTGCTCAGCCCACACATCACTCTCTTACTCTTATTCTTTTGTCCTTTCACTTCTCTCCCCTCTCTCTCTCTCTCTCTCTCTCTCTCTCTCTCTCTCTCTCTCTCTCTCTCTCTCCTACCTTCTCCCTTTCCCCTGCATTTCTATAATAAAGTTCTTAAACCATAGACAGTCTCTATCCTTCAAGTTCTGCTGCACACTCTGGTTAGTGTTGGGAACTTCTTCCCCTATTCCCTCTCTCCCACAACCCTGGTGGCTTTAGCTAAGTAGCTCCAGGGGGATCCCAAGGCAGGGCTGCCCCTTGTCCACCCCCTGAAGACTGGGATAGAGGAATGCCCACCCAGGGATGAGTGGATAGGGTAAGTAGCAGCCTTCTCATGCCTGACTGACCAGAGAATAGGGAAACTCTGGGGGGGGGGGCAGTGGGCATCTTTTCCTCCCCTACTTTCCCTGGGGCCACCAGCCCCCTCCTTTTATTTTGTTCCCAACAAATGCAGATGTAGATGCTTGGAGCTAACCATCAGATTGAGCTCAGGGAACCTGACAGAGGAACTGGCAGAAGAATTGGAGGAGAAGGGGGGGGGGGATTCTAACCCCATTGGAAGAACAACATAGGTTGGCCTGATAACCCAGTTCTCAGTCTAGACCACCAACCAAGGAGTTTACCTAGAGAGATCCATGGCTCCAGATATATGTAGCAGAGGACACCTTGCCTGACAACAATGGGAAGGGAAGCCCTTGGTTCTGTGGGGGTTTGATGCCCCCAGCATAGGGGGATGCTGGAGTGGTGGGGCAGGAGAATGTGAGTGGTGGGGGAAGCCCCTCATACAGGCAAAGGGGAGGAGTGAAGGAGGATGTGGGATGGGCTTGGAGGAGAGTTAAACAGGAAGTGGGGCAACATGGGATGTGGCGGTTGGTGAAAGGAATAACTGGGAAGCAGGATATCATTTGAGATGTAAACAAAATGGAATGATTAATTAGAATAAACAAAAAAGTCTGTTAGATTTAGAGGTGACCAAGATTCTCTCTTACTCCAGGTTTCCTTTTGAGTATGGAGAAGCTTTATAGTTTTTATATTGTTGGCCTTAATTTGAGTGGATGGAGTCCTATATAGAATGCCTCTACATCTGTATTTGATAGGATACTGTCAATGTTCCCTTTTGGTAGCCTCAACATTTTAGGCTTCACCTGAGATCTTGAATCTATTTGGAGATGATTTTGTACAGTGTGTTTGCATGTATTTAGTTAGTTTCTTCTACATGTTTACATTGAATTTTCCAGGATGATTTCTTTGTTGAAGGTTCTGATTCTGTCTTTTCTCCAAAGTATATTTTGCCGATTTATCAAATATCAGATAGCTCTAGTTACATATGCATATATTTGGATCTTCTATTTTATTACATTGGTATATATGTTTGATTATATGTAATTATCATACTGTTATTAATGCTATAATTTATATAAGATAGTTTGACCTCTAGAATGATAAAATCTCTAGCATTGTTCGTTTTGCTCAGGATTAATTTTTCTATCTTTGGATTTTTTTTTTTTAATTTGGTAAGAATTTTGGGATCTTTTACCATTTCTGTGAAGAATTTTTTAGGTAATTTGATGGTATTGTATTGAATCTCATAAAAAAGCTTTTAATAAACTGGTCATTCTCACAATATTAATTCTACCAATCCATGAACATGATTTTTTTTTTCCATTTTATACTGTACTCTTCAATCTCTTTCATTGGAGATTTGAGTGTTTTATTATAGAGCTCTTTGTTTTCTCAGTTAGGTTTATTCCGATATATTTTGTTGTCATAGAAGAGACTGTAAATGAGATTGTGTCCTTGATATCCTTTTCAGTGTGTTTATTGGTTGTGTATAGGAAAATCTGACTTTTGTAAGTTATTTGTTGTTGTTATTGTTCTCTGTCTTTGCTACATTTTCTGTTCATTTATAGAAGTGTTTAGAAAAAAATTAGGCTTCTTATGTATAATATCGGTAAGTAGGGATAATTTGACTTATTCTCCTATCTGTAATTTCTTCCCTTTACCTTACTGCTTCAACTATTGCTGTGAGCACTTTATTGAAAACGATTTGGGAGAGTGAACAGGCTTATCTCTTTTCTGTTTTTTCAAAGGATTGTTTTTAAGTTCTTCTCCACTTAGAATAATGCTGTGTGTAGCCTGGCATGGTGGCGCAGGCCTTTAATCCCAGCACTCGGGAGGCAGGCAGATTTCTGAGTTCGAGGCCAGCCTGGTCTACAAAGTGAATTCCAGGACAGCCAGGGCTATACAGAGAAACCCTGTCTTGAAAAACAAACAACAAACAAACAAACAAACAACCCCCCCAAAAAAAGAATAATGCTGTGTGTCAGTTTCTCATATATGATATTTTTTATGTTTGTTCTGTCCATTTCTACTTTCCCTGTGATTGTTATCATGAAAGATACTGGATATTGTCAAACGTCTTTTCTATATAAATTTATATTATTCCACATATTTATTTACTTACCTTTATAATACCCTGCCTGAATCATTGGGATAAAGCCAATTTTATAATGATGAGTGGACTTCTTGATATGTGCCTGTATTTAGTTTGCTAGAAATTTTGAGTGTGTTTGAATATATATATATATATATATATATATATATATATATATATATATATATATATTTATTTATTAGAGATATTCTTCTGCGGGTTTTTTGGTTTTTTGTTGTTGTTTATTTATTTGGTTGCTGTTGTTGTTATGCCTTTATCTTTACTTGTTTAGGGAGGTCTTGATTATGGAGAGGTTACCAGGTAAAGGTAGAACACAAGATATGCATCTGGAACTAGACCTAGATGTATAGAAATGGTACACTTATGCTTGGTTTTAGGGAGTCAAAAAGAAAAAAAACAAGCCAGTGTAGGATCTTTTTGACTAGAGCTAGTTCTGGGATTTTGGGCAAGACAAAAGCAGAAATTCTAAGATATTTCATAGGGATTTTTCTGTGTTGTTGCTAATTTTTTTAATGTGATATATTCTCTCTTTATTGTGTCATAAATGTTGGGTCATACTAAAGTTCTATGCTTTATGTACTTTTTAGAGAAAATTCTGCATATATATGGCTAAACTTAACTGTATTTGTATAAGAAGTTATATACCACATTCTATGCCACAGTCTTGCCATAATTTATTATGTTTTATAATATGTGTTATATTTATTACTGTTGAGGTTTGGTCATTTGATATGTATTATAATGCTACATATTGGCCTCCAAGTCCTGGTTGTCCCCAGGGACCAGGCCCACATAGACCCGACTGATTCTCTATACTCTTGCTCCCCCACATCCTGGATTGGTGAATAAAAATGCCTCCACCCTATAGATAAGCAGAAGGAGGATAGTCAGAATTTTTGGTTCCTTGGCTTAGTGGTCAGGCAGGAGACTACAATGGAGGAAAGGCTTATTATAAATATGAAAGTTGTGTGTTGTATATCAGGGAACTGAATAATCAAAGATGGAGAAGAAACCCCTAATTCAAGACGAAATATTTAATACAACAATTAGATCTTGAGTGATATAGAAGCTATTTGTAATATTGATTTGTATTTTATTCTAGCTAAAGATAGTTAATATGTTATTGTATAAATAATAAAATTTTATTTTATTATATTTTAAAAATAGTTCCCCTGTGTATATATATATATTATATTTCTTTACCATTAATGTGTAAAACACATATCCTGACTATTGTAAATAATACTCATGGGCATTGAAGTATCACTAATTTATTGTTTATAATTGCTTTCTTATAAGAAAATATTTTCTGTATATGAGTATGCTGTAGCTGTCTTCAGACACACAAGAAGAGGGTATTGAATCCAATTACAAATGGTTGTGAGCCACCATTTTGGTTGTGAAGAATTAAACTCAGGGCCTCTGGAAGAGCAGTCAGTGCTCTTAACTGCTGAGCCATCTGCCTATTCTATAACTAAATTTTTATTTGTTCATTTAAGTTCTGCTCATTGGGTAAGATTATGAACTACTTTAAAATACTTTTTAGCAATAAAGACAATCTAGTCCCCTGTAAAACTTATAGGCTCAAGACATAGTTTCTCATGACAGATTAGCTGCCACACATGTGACTGCAGTGACTCCAGCCCATCGCATGAAGTTTCTGTAGCTCATTTTCTTGCAGCCCTCCTTGAAATGTTATTACAGTTCTATATTTAAACATTGTAAAATTCTTCCTTTTAGGAAATCAATCCTAGAGGCAAGTGAAACAACAACATACAGTAGACCATGTATAGGGTATCTTGCTTCATAAATCCATTGACTCAAGGAAACAAATTCTTAACAGTGCATGTTTTAAAAAATTTATGCAGAGTTCTAGCAATCATTATTATTTTGAAATATATCAAAATTTACATAATGTTTACAATGAATAAAGTAGTTTGGAGATATATTAATGTATAATGGATAGTATATCCAAATAATAAGTCATTTCAAACAGGGGGTGTGAGCATTTTTCAAGATTTATATCCATTGTGAACCTCATAACAATCCTTTTTGGATGCTAGAGAAAAAGTATATTTGAGAGAAATAGCTACATGATAATAAGCATTTTTAAAATGAAAAATTTAAACAAAGCTAAATACAGGCCCAAAAATCTTATTATGTTTTTTTTCTTTCTCTTGTCCATGTTTATCTCTTGTAGTTTTTATACTCAGATCTTTAAAAAGGTTTCAAATGTTTTGTTTGGTTTTTTTTTTGTTTTTTTTTTTTTTTTTTATTTTGTGCTGGGGGATGATTCTCAGTTTCCATCGTTGGCAGGTTGTATAAATATATGGATCATTGCTTTGTTAGTGATGTTCTTTGGATATGATTTGAGAAATTTTGAAACATCGTTAGCTTTTAAGCCACCAACTAAACTAAAATTTCAATGTATAAAGAGAAGTCTTGAATTAAACATTTATTTGGCAATCTAATTTTGCATCATTATGAAAAAGTGATGGTCTCCCTATGATATTCAATATATACTGGTCACATAAGCAATTGTTCATCCTCATAACTATTCTTAACTAATTAGGTCTGTCTTATCATTTAGTAAATTGTGAAGCATTTTTAATTATAATCAGAAGAAGTACTTGTTCATTGATGTAATTGGGTAGTATATATTTAACTGCTTGTAAATTGAGGTTGGTTTTGAAATTAAATTACAACTTTCCTTAAGTTAAAATAAAAGAAAGAAAGGAAAGAAAAGAAAAATTGGAAAAAAAATATCCCCAAGTAGTTGTTTTCGGTTTTGAAAAAATGAAAATACATTTGCTAAAAATTACAAGGGAAACTGGTCAAGAATGTTGATTTTTAAGTACTATGTTATATTAGTAGTAAACATAAAGTTATTCATGTGTCTGAATTACTTTTTTATTCATTATACAATCTGAAACAATTATAGTATAAGCTGTATCTCACTGTCTTGTGATCAATAAATAGCAAACATGGAAACACATAAGTATATTATAGAAATAAGCATGAGTGATGTGTTTGAGTGTATGTGCATGTGTGTATGTCAAACACCATATACTGAATGTTTAATATAAACAAAAAGATATAACAGGTTTAGCAAACTATAATTGTCCTTTGATAAAACCTTGATATATTCTGATATATGCACAAAACCACTGTAAGCACATAAAGCAATGATTTATTAGGCAACACTTCATTAATCTCTATAAAGTGATGTTATATATTCTGAAAATTCTCACATATGAATTTAGATGCATACTATGATTCAAACAGTTTACCACCCTGTGAGTTCAGTTATTGCACAAAATCAGATGTCAACTGATGATGGGCTACAGACTTAGAAAAAGTTTCATTATATCCATTTAACTACCTCATAATAAGTTTAGAAAAGTTGCAACATTCAAACTCTGATGGCGAATCACCATCTGAATGATACATCGCCCTTCATATAAAGCCATTACATGATGGAAAGTAATGTGATGCTCATCTGTAATGAAGTGGAACCAAGATGCATTCTAGACATGTCCTTGGAAGCAAGGATTTAGAAAGTCATGGATCAGCGATGATCTGAGCACATTTTTCACTCAAGAATCAGTAAATAAAGTCAATAGTGTTTTGTAAGAAGTAGAATCAACTTGCAAGATTGAAATGGAGTTTTGACATTAAATAGAAAGTGTGGTTATGTAAGTACACTTTCTATTACTCTCTATGCATGGATATTTTCCATGCTCAGTCTTTAGGATAAAACATTTGCTTCATTTAGCAATGGAAGTAAAAATATTTATTACGGTACTAAAAATATTTATCATAGAACTCACACACTTTCCTTGTTCATCCTTTAACTCTTAGCTATTTTATTCAATATATTAAACAAGAGGTAAATTTTAAAATTATAAGGTAACATATTGATCTAGGTATAAAAACAGTATACATATATTCACACATATATGTCTGTAGGAAATCTCCAACAATATACCTGACATGTATTAATACAATGTCTAATGTTTCATGTATGTGTGTAAGGGTTGAAGAATATATGTTTCCATAGAAAGTTATAAAATCATATATAGTGAAAAAGGATAAGCTGTTTCTATATAAGTAATTTATAAAATGGTTAATTAAAAATATATTTCTAGTAGTTTTATTTATAAAACTGAGAAGTGGAATTTGTCCTTATTTAAATATGAAGAGTGTTCTCCAAAAGATTCATATGTATAACATTTGGCATATAAAGGTGTTGGTGCAACTGAGAGATATGTGTATAAGAGGGGAGTTAATTTTACAGCACAGGTCTATAATGGTTTTTATTCACATGTATCCTATTTAGAGGAATTAGGTCACTGGAGTAATACTGTATCCCCAGTCCTTTCTTCCATCTCTTCTTCCTTCTGGATCCTGCCTTCTTTGAAATGAGCAGGTTTTCTAAATCCTTTTCTTTTCTTCTCTTTTCTTCTCTTCTCTTTTCTTCTCTTCTCTTCTCTTCTCTTCTCTTCTCTTCTCTTCTCTTCTCTTTTCTCTTCTGTTTATATGCGGGTTTTCTTTGAAATATGTCTTGTATACATCTTATACCAGTACAAATATTGCTTAATAAAAGCACAAATCATTAACTATGGATGGTATTATAGATAAAGTTAGATGTGTGTTCATAAGTTGTATTTTGCATTCATGTGACCAAATATATAATAAGATATAGAGAAAGGGGAGGATTTATTTAGGCTCATGGCATGAAGGCTCAACCTACCACACCTGAAAGTCACTGAGAAAAGACCTTGTTCTTATTTGGGTGGATCAGAAAAGGAGAAAAGAAAATGCTAGCACCAAGATCATGCCACTCTCTATTCCTCCATCTCCTCATTTCTCTGTCTTTCTTTCTGTCTCTCTATATCCCTCCCTCATCCCATTATGTGTGTGTGCATATATTTGCATGTTTGAGACTGTTTCTTGACCTTACGTGCCTTCTGCTATTACTCTTCATTTTAAGTTTTGAGTCTTTCACTGAACTTGGTCCTCACCTAACAGCTGGAGTGGCTAAGGCATCCCTGGGAAATCTAAATATCCCAGCAAGCACTGAGGTTACAGGGGCATATACCACAAGACAGAGATGTTACCATGTGTTTTGGGCATCCAAATACAGTTCCCAACACTGGAAAAACAAGCACTTTGCCCAGTGGGTCTTCTCCTCAGCCTCCTTTTCTTTTTGTTTACTCTTGGAACCTTTCCCATTAAGACCATGTTTCTTACATTAGTGTTAAGTTTTCTCTCAATTAATCCTCTGTAGAAATGTTCTCACAGAAACAGTCAAATCTAGAGACACTGTTTTCAGGGAATTTCATTATTCAATTAAATTGATGAAAAATTAATCATTACACTAAATATACTACCAATGACAAAATCATAAAATAACTTATTCCATTCGCTGCTCTAGCCTACATCCATCATTATACTCTGAGCAAATTGTATATGCAGTGGAGAGTAAATAAAATACTAATATTGATTCTTATTACCTGAAAAGAGATGTTAACATGAAAAATATAAATATATAAATTTCATGGTAATTTAAAGCTAGATCTCAGATATAGGTTTTAGGGTAATGCTTATTTTCCTTTAATTTTCTTTTGAGTAAACTTCATGTGCTATCAAAGAAAGTATAAAATGTGATATACAAAAAGCTGGATCTTTGTACTTCAATTTTCTAGTTTGTTATAATTGAATGGAGTTCTCTGAATCTGAGATCTAGTTATTGTAATTTGGTTAAAGAGTCTGACTACCAATTTAATATAATTCCTTTTCCTTGACACACTGCACTAATACATGGAAGGAATGAAACCACATCCTTATTTAGTGCTGAATTATCTATTTCATATAATAATCAAAGGTAGAAATGAGGGAAGGATGTTCTGTACGATTTTTCTCAAATGACACAGATTGGGTGCCCAGTAATCAGTTGAAAATTCTGACTTCTGGTCAATTACTTAAATTTTAGCCAACATTTTATAGATTGAGAGCTTAGCTTCCCCCATCTTTTGAAATTTTTTTCCACATAATACCATGCTTCCTATTTATATAATAGTAACCTCAAAATCATTTACTGCAATTTAAATGATTATGTCATTAATTCTGATAATGTGACATCAAATTAGGAAAAGGTGCATTTATGGAGAAGGAAACTGAGGCAGGGCTAACTTTATTGACTTTCTCAAATATCTCACTGTCTCCCAACCCTGTCAGTTTTGCATCTAGGAGGAATGGCCGTCACATACACTTTCAGCAGTAGTGGGTCACCATAATCAAAAGCTTTCATGTAGATTGTCCAAACTTCTGTATTTTGTAGCTCATTAGCTAAGAAAGATTCTTCTTATTTTATTTTATTTTATTCTATTCTATTTTATTTTACTGTACATTACATTGAATATACATTGGGTGGTAAAAAAAAATCATTTATGGAGAAGGAAACTGAGGCAGGGCTAACTTTATTGACTTTCTCAAATATCTCACTGTCTCCCAACCCTGTCAGTTTTGCATCTAGGAGGAATGGCCGTCACATACACTTTCAGCAGTAGTGGGTCACCATAATCAAAAGCTTTCATGTAGATTGTCCAAACTTCTGTATTTTGTAGCTCATTATCTAAGAAAGATTCTTCTTATTTTATTTTATTTTATTCTATTCTATTTTATTTTACTGTACATTACATTGAATATACATTGGGTGGTAAAAAAAATCACAGCACTTACTAGCATAGTAATAAATAGAAATAGAAGACTCAATAGCCTTTGTGACATAAACAGAGTAAATTTATTTCCCTATTATCAATATATCAGGCTCTGAAGAAAGAACCCTATATAAAATAAGTAGCTCAATTCTTAAGACAATAAATTCTTCCAACTTTTCTTCCAAATGAGAATTTATATCTTGCAGGAAGGATTAGTAAGATATAATTAGTGGGGCTTCAATTTTCAGTAGATGCAATATATTAAATATAAAGTTTCAAAATATTAATATTACAATTATATAACATGGTCTCTGATTTGACTGTAGTCTTATGTACAAAATAAAAATTAAAAATACTTTACCTCAGATCTTACCTAAATTTTATTATTATATTTCTACTCTGAAAGGGAGAAGTCAGCTTCTATAAAGAAATTTGTCATTGCAGTCACAACAATGCTTTCTAAGAGAGGTGTACAACTTGAGACATAATGGACTGAAGAACATGTTAATATGCTAAACAAAACTAAGAACATTGTAGAAGCAATATGGAAACTTGCCAGTTTAAAATATAGGTAAAAATAAATTGAAAGGAAAAGCTTAGCATAAGTTGATAATGCTAGGTCCAAAAGTCATGTTATAAAACATAAGTCTGGATTTACAGAGTTGTTTGGATTGTTTCTTTGTTTTTTAGCTCTATGAGTTGTTGTCCAGGAGGTGGCTATGCCTTAAACAAAAGTAAACTTTGCCATTACCCTTGGATGAATAATAAAGCCATGTGATAATCCATTATTGTAGATCATACCTCATGCTTGAAATCAGAACAGAGAGAAACAATGCTGTAACTGACATTGTTTGCTCACTTTTACAGTATAACAACTGACACCTTCACGTTAATAGCTTCTTTAAGATTGTATCTTCTGGCAACTTCATCAAACTTCAGTTTATGGGACAACACCCATAATGTATGGATATCATAAATTTAAGTAGATAGTTTAATAAGGTTGCAAGCATATAAATAAATGGATAATAATCATACAGACAGATAATCATACAGATAGAATAATGGAAATCTAGGTGGTAGAACATGGGGTTGTGAAGATTGTAAAGTATTGCATATATTCAAAAATACCTTGTATGACTTTTTCAAAGAAACCGCACAAAGAGCTGTAGTGATTAAATTGAACTAACTCAGTCAAACACAACCTTTCTGTCTCAAAGTCTTATTTTAGTTATAAAAGTAAAGTCTTGTTTGTCAGGTAATGCAGCACATACCTGATTCTGTGCATTAGGAATTATGATTTATACATCTATGAGTGGTACATAAATTTGTTTAGCATACAGAACTATGACAGACAGGGTCCCACTGAACAATAAAATCCTCTCTCTTACAGTAAAATACCTTAGCTATCTACAATGCATGTTTTATTCACTTGTTACACTAGTTATTTATTTATTAATCTCTTTAACAAGTATTTAATCTGTCCATTTTGGGTGTGGGACAACAGAGGAAGTCCTGATCACAGTTACTGAAAAGGAAAAAAAAAGCCTACTCCAATGTAACAGTATTTTTCAATAGTGTTTCAAGTTGAATTTTTATATTTATTATTTGACAGGAATAAAATATTGACAGAGTATGATTTATTGATTTTATTGAAATTACAGTTGTTATTTCAGAAGTAGATTGTAAAGTAGCATAAAGAGACAACCTTTGAAATATACTGTGGAATTGCTAAGTTTCAAAGCGAAGACAGTCTGTAAAACTACAGCCTTGGGAGATAAAAATGAACAACCGGCATGCTGCTAGGGTGTCAATAAAATCAAACTTTGCCAGTTAGAAGAATAATGACCCCCTCTCTTGTTACACCCAAAGGAGATTAATTTAAGAACATGGCTTTATGCATGCTCCTCACATCTACCTATAAAATAAAAGTGCTAAAATTGGTCATTTGGGAGTGGTTTCAACTTTGCGTTTTGTTCTGTCTACCGAAAAGAAGCACCACCTTACTTCTGTTTTACACACACACACACACACACACACACACACACACACACACACACACACGCTCACACGCTCGCGCACGCGAATAAAATTTTATTTGTTATTTGGACTCCTAGACAGATGGCTCCATGGATATTCAATCAAAGGGTATGTTCTTAGCAATTAAAACATCAAAACTGACAGAAAACTTGCACTCTTTACAAATGACCCAAACTACAGAAAATGGTCTTTAAAACTCCTCTATCTCTTTCTGTCTCTGTCAATCACATTTTTTGTTTGTTTGTTTTTTGTTTTTTGTTTTTGTTTGTTTTTGTTTTCTGGTTTTTTTTTTTCTTTCTGAAACTCTACCCTGAGGAACTCCCAAAAAACTGGTGTCTACAGATGCTTTCAATTTAGTTTCTCTTTTTCCCCCACTCTTCAGCATCCAAGATGGATCAGACATGGTTTGGGAGCAACTGCTCTCCTACACTACATTGGCAGTTTCTCTCACTTCTTCTATTTCTTCATCAGTAACTGTGCTTTCCACAGAACCTCTAGCTATATAGATACCCTCTTGGGTTGTTTTCTTTTTTCATACTTTGACTTTTCTGTGAGCTTTTATTTCTTCAAAATTTGCCTTTCTTTTGTGATTGGGTTACCTTACTCAGTGCCTGGCAAATACAGAAGTGGATGCTCACAGTTATCTATTGGATGGAACAAAGGGCCCCTAATGAAGGAGTTAGAAAAAGTACCCAAGGAGCTGAAGGGGCCTGCATCCCTATAGGTGGAAAACAATATGATCTAATCAGTATCCCCCAGAGCTTGTGTCTCTAATTGCATATGTAGCAGAGGATGGCCTAGTAGGCCATCAATGCGAGAAAAGGCCCTTGGTTTTCCGAAGATTATATGCTCCAGTACAGGGGAATGCCAGGGCCAGGAAACAGGAGTGGGTGGGTAGGGTAGCAGGGCAGGGGGAAGGTATAGGGGACTTTCAGGATAGCATTTGAAATGTAGATGATGAAAATATCTAATAAAAATTGGGTTCTCTTGTTTCATAATCTTTATAGGTTTCAACAAAGGCAGCTTGAGAAAGTGATTGAAGCTTTATGTTTATACGTATTACTGACTTTTTATGAATACACTTTCAGAAAACAAGCGTTCCTGTGAACCAGTGTCATGACTATCAAAGCCTATGTTCCTCCAACTTTAAGACAAGTGGTATATTTGGATGTTCTTATTATGTATAGTTAAGAGAATATGTGTGAAATTAATTGACTTAAAAATTCTGAAATTTAGATTTTTTTCAGAAGACTATTCAGGACTGTTCTTAGCCCTTCGGAGTGAGTACAAAGCAAGTCTTTAAATAGGAAAGAGCAGAAGCTTGCTTTGGATGTTTAGTGTTTACCATTCAAAATAATCAGATCTTAATAAATAGAGGAATTAGAGAAACATATATATTAGGCAAATATTTTTTTAAATTGTCAATGGTAATCTCTACTTTTTAAAAAAAAAATCTTTTAGGCAGAGGAGATTTATAGCTAGAGAGGGACTAGGGCTATGAAAGCTAGGTGGTCATTATAAATTACTTTTAGCTATCTACTAATATTACAGGTGAAAGTGAGAATATAACAATATTTTCCATTCTGTATCTAATCAAGGAATGAACTGAGGACTATAATTAATCAAATAGATGAATAAAACATTGTAATATAAGTAGGAAACCTTTGAAACACGTAGACTTTGATGGCATGGGATTTAGTGAGCGTTTTCTCCTCCCTGACCTTAATGCATAATTTTTATGGTGACATTATTTAAGGACTTCTAAATTTAAAAAGATAGTGACTAGAAGTCTTGATTATTTTTTATTCTACAATATGTTTTCTGTCAAGAATATTTTTTACTTCTTTCCAAATATTAAAATAATAAAATGGAATTTTAATGAACTAAATTTAGCTTGACTATTTTCTACTGTGTGTCCAGTCTTTAAACACTCATGGTTGTGGAAAATCTTAAATGAGAAGAAAGAGGAGAAAATATATTCTACCCTGATGTAATGTGGGGTATTATCAGTATAGAGAAGCGATTCGGGGTGTTTCTGGAATAATATGTAATCACAATCAAATTTGAGTGATTTTTTGCCCCAAGTGGGTTGTACTTTGAACAATATCAAGTCATCTTCATGACAATACACTTTTAAAGGACAGTTAATTACCCTTGGGATTGAAGGATGAGCTTTTCCATGAATTGAGAACTATTTACTTTCATGAGACCAGAATCCACATATTACAATAAGTAGAATAGATAGGGAGTCAAATGTTATCATCACATTATATAGAATTACCAACACACTTTGCAGAAAGTTATATTTATCCCATCATTTATTCAGAAATACATGCTACAGTAAATCTAAAATCATATGTAGTAGCAATTTTCTATTAAAAACGACCATTGTGTATATCCTGAAAGACAAATGAAGATGCTATACAGCAATACCACCATGCCTATACTCTATTCCCATAGACTTTTTCTGATTTTTAGGGTCATCTACAGTCTTAAATTTTTCAAGACATTAAACTATGATTTTTCTCATAGGAATGTGTTCATGTCTGCCTGAACTGTACCTTTTTGAAAAACAGATTAATCAAGAAAGTGAAATTCCATCATTATTTGTATAATTTGTATATTAGAATTAACATCCTTTAATTGTTACATTAAACAATGCTACTGTAGGAGAGTCACTATTTTGCGACTGTAGGAAATGTGAAAGTTGGATTATAATGAGCAGAATATAATTATCAGAACCTCATCCTCAGATGGAAGTAGAAACAGCAATATACATTTCCATTGGGAATACAATTGTACTCAGTGAACCTAGTTTTCAATTAAAGGAGAATACAAGAAAACATTTACATTTATTTGCAAATTTTACTTAAGTACTTGGTTCTTCTCCATTCTTTCTGTGATGCCAACGGGTATTTTGACATTTTCTTCTCTTTTATAAACATAGTTCTTTGGTAAATAGGGAAACAAATTAAAAAAAAAAAAACATACATTTCACTAAGATACTCCACTTTGGGGATATTTTATTGATCAGATGCCATTTACCATGACAAAGGGACATATTAGACTTCTACCTGCTACATTGAAAACAACATCAAACAACTTCAGAAATGTTTTGAAAATTATATCAGAGAATCATCTTCAGTCCCCTATCAGATCAACTTTTTTGTAACCATCATGTTCCATACATAGAAGCAGAACAAGTTATCTCTGAATATGTCTTGTCAATGGGTACTTTCTTATACCCAGTGATGTGAGATACACATCTCTAAGAGAAAATAACATATGATGCCTTATTTATTTCAAATGCTTTCTTTGTTATGCTCTTGGAGTTACAATGTAATTTCTGTTTGTTTTGTTGTTTGTTTGTTTGTTTGTTTTTGAGACAGGTTTTCTCTGTGTGCCCTGGCTGTCCTGGAACTCACTTTGTAGACCAGGCTGGCCTAGAACTCAAATTGTTAAATATATCTTAATTTCAATTTTCCCATCTTTTATATCAAATATATATTCAATATATACTAATATAATTCAATATATATTAATGGAGAGATAGATGATAGATAGATAGATAGATAGATAGATAGATAGATAGATAGATAGATAGATAGATAGACAGACAGACATAAGAATATAAGAATACTGCTAGAAAGTCCAGAGCATGTATCTCTCTGATAAACACTGGGTAAATATCAATAATTAAGCAAATCATAAACTCTGGAGTGTTAATTTGTTTCAGATTTAAATGTTTAACAAAGTAAGTATATGAAATAATTTTTGGAAGCCCTTTCCAACTTGCTTTTCTTTTAAAATGTCTTATTCTCTCATCTGCTACACTTCAACTGTAGTTTTTCCCTCCCTTACCTCAAGTCTCTTCCCACCATCATCCTTATCCTCTAGATCCACCCTTATCTCTGTCTCCCTTTTGAAAAGAACAGGCCCAGAAAGACATCAATCGAACATGGCATGAGAAGCTACAATAAATCCAGGCACATACAATCACATCAAGGCTGATGGGACTGTCCAGTAGGAGGGATAGGGTCACACAAACAGACAAAAGAATCAGAGACATCCCCTGCTCCCACTGTTAGGAATTCTACAAGAATATCAAGCCACTCAGCCATAGCACATATGCAGAGCATCTAGGTCAGAACACTACAGACTCCCTGATCTCTGCAAGCATTAATGAGCCTCAGTCAGTTGATTCTGTGGACTATGTCCTTGTAATGACCTTTAACCCTCTGGTTCCTCTGATTTTCCTCCCTATCCTTTGCAGGACTCCTGAGTTCAGCTTAATATTTGGCTGTGGGATTCTGTATCTGCTTCTATCATTTTCTAGATGAAGTCTCTCTCATCATTCTGATGACAAATATGCTAGGCTCTGGTCCCAGCATATTCTGCAGGCAGGACAAACTAGAGATCAAAAGTTTTGTGTCTGGGTTGGTTCCCAAGTTTGTCCACTAGAAACCTTGCCTAATTAAAGAATATGCAGAGTTCAGGCTCTGTGTCCTCTACTACTAGGAGTCTAGAGTCATTGCTCAGGTTACTCTTATGGATTCCATGGTCTTTCCATTGCACTAAGTTTCTATCCTCGCCCCGTAAATGGGAGAACCTACCCTTCCATCTTATTATCTGTTTCCACAATTTCACAACAGGAAATGCTAACAAACACTCTTTCAAGTGCATTGAACTGAGTTCATGAGGTTTTCCTGTAGTGTGAGGACAAATGAACCACAGCTCATCACAGAAAGTGACGTTATAGCAAGATTTTCCTTTCTCTATCATACTCATAACATAAAATAGAAGGTGAGGACTGAAATGCAGTTGGCTGCGACTGATATTCTAGATAAATCTTCAGAAAATAAATCTTAAGATACAATTGGGTTTTCTATTGATGAGTTAGCACTGATTCCAATAAATCAAAGCCCAAGAATCCATTCCATTAACTACTAGGTGAGCCCCTTAAGCCTGGTATAAAGACTTATGGGTGACACACTACTTATGCCCCTCACTTAGAGTAGCTAGAGGCTATGTCCCTTCCAAGTTTTCTTCAATGAATTTGATAATAAACTATAAGAATAATAGCTCTTAAAATGCCTCTTGTGAACTTTCTGGAGGTACCTTAAAAAACAATTATAAGAAAATAAAAACAAACAAATAATTATAAGGTGTTTGGGATCACAGCTCACAGGTATATCCCTCTACATTTCTTGCTATTTATTAAGCACACCTACACTGATATGTGTACTGTCTTTCATCCTATTACTGATAGAATATGATAGGAAAACTCAAAATTCATCTTTGTCTCTTAACAATTTCTCTCCTTGATAGCTAAGGGTAACAGTTGCCAGTGTATCTTCAAGTTTTCTTTACTAAAAATAGTGTGAGTAACTCCTAAATTCTCAAAGTCTGGAGTTATAAAAACAACTTTGCAGCAGCCTCTGGATCACTATTTCAATGAGCCTTTCACTGACTATGTTACATTTAAGAGCAGCTTGTAAGGCAGCAAGGTCATGCTGATATTCTAGTCATTGCTTTCTACTCGACATTGGAAGAGGGAGCAGAGAAGGGGCTCCTCATTTAGTGTAATATGACAATGATTCTAATCCCAGGTCTGTCACTGGGCAATTATGTGAATTTATGTAAATCATTTAATAGCTCTGGACCTAAGGGTCCTCATCTATGCAAACTAAATTATTTCTGAGTTTCCAACCAGGACTAAGATTCTATGATCTATACCTTCAATTTGCTGCTTCTTATACTGCAGGCAGATTGAATGCACTTGAAGGAGTACTAACCCTCCTTCGCGGGAACAGTTACAGATAAGGTTATTGGATAAATAAAACACGTTTCTATCTACAGAAAAAAGTCTCTGGACACTATGGGTTCTTATTAATAGTTAATGACTTAATGTCATTCAGCCCTTGCACACTATTTTCTGTTCTGTTTATCTCATTCGGCCAGTATGGGTTTTGTGAACATGTTATGTCAGACTCTTCCTCTATTGTTTTTTTATTAAACCAACAGGAACTCCATAAACATATTCTTTAGCATTTAATTGTATTTTATCAGTTTGTTCTATTTTTAGACTTTTTTAACATCACATTTAAATTAGTAAATTATTTAACAATTGTATACTTGCATATATTATATGCTGGTCAAAAGTCATTTTCCCAGCCTCTCTTATCTCCCTCTCTCTGGAACAACACCTCTCCTCTTTCCAAGTCTCCATCTCACTTTCCGATCTTTCTGCTTTGGTTTTGTATTTCCTTTGTGACCCACTGGGTTTAAATAGAAAATCTCATATGAACATGAGTATAGAACTGTGTGATAAAGAATGAGTAATGTATGTATCAATGGCTGTATCAATGAAAACATTGAATTTCCTTTGACCTTCCAAGACTCTAAATAGTCCCTATGTAAGTGGTTAAAACTCTATTTGTAACTGAATGTTTATTGGCTTAGTATTGTTCAGGATCTGTGCAGAAATGTAGCATATTTACAAGTCTGTGAAGACATACCATGCCTGTATGAAATTTATTTATTTATTTATTTATTTAGCCCTCTTACACTTTGTCAGCCTATCTACATTCTTTATACTCCATTATGCTTACTGGACTTTTGAGGGATTGAAATTGGTTTCCAATTTAAGAATGAGTATTCGCCACTTTGACCAATGTGAGGGTTTTGTTTTGTTTAGTTTTGCTTTGTTTCTTTTTGTTTTCTTTGTTTTTTTTTCATTAACCCCTATCCATTTCAATGAGAAGCTTCTTTGACTAAACTTAAGAGTAACACTCTACTATACATATAAATTTAAATATTAAGGCAAAAGTTTGTTATGTCCACATAGAAAAACAATAGAATTAGGCTCACCTTTGTTTGCATGAACTATTTTGCCATGGGCATTTTACCAGGTTCCTTGTTGAAAACTGAATTATTTTATTATTGATGTAAACAGTGAATTAATCCAATGTCTGTATATCTTTACCTTTGCTAATCCTAATACCACACAGAGAAACCAAGATTTATTTCAAGCTGCACCTAAATACCTGGGCAGTTAAAAGATCTAACTTTTAACTCCCTATGCTAATCTGGCTACCTCCCAGCCAAAGCCCCATAATACTTGTAGTTTTTCATTATTCTAGCTCCTTCTGATTCCAGTGTTTCTTCTCAACCTGTCTTCTTGGACATTCTCTTCCTCATGGCCCATCTCAATCTCCATTCTTCTCTCTTTGCCCTGGCTGGTAGAAATTTCTGTTCCATTCTCTCTTCTGCCCAGCCATTGGGTGATCATCATTCATTGACAAAACAAAAAAATAAGACAAGAGTTTCTATACCCAAGCATTACTATGCTGTGACTTTGTTGAATCAAGATATGAAGGCAGAGAAATCAGCATTTGAATAACCCAAGGAGAATTTTTACATAATGTACAAAACCATTATGCCTACATCTTGTTCTAGGAATGACCTTCTCCCTTAAGAGAATGCCTCAGATTAAAAAAAAAAAAAAGCTTCTCGGCCATTTGCTATTCCTCAGTTGAGAATTTTTTTTTTAATTTAGATCTGTAACCCATTTTTAATAGGGTTATTTGGTTTTCTGGAGTCTAACTTCTTAAGTTCTTTGTATATATTGGATATTAGCCCTCTATCAGATCTTTTCCCAATCTATTGGTTGCCATTTTGTCCTATTGGCAGTGTCCTTTGTTTTACAGAAGCTTTGCAATTTTATGAAGCCCCATTTGTCTATTTTTGATCTTACAATATAAGGCATTGGTAATCTATTAAGGAAAATTTCACATTTACCCATCTGTTCAAAGCTCTTCCCCATTATCTCTTCTACTGGTTTCAGTGAATCTGCTTTTATGTGGAAGTCCTTGAAACACTTGGACTTGAAATTTGTACAAGGACATAAGAATAGATCTATATACATTCTTCTACATGCTGACTACCAGTTGGACCAGGACAATATGTTGGAAATTCTCTTTTTTTTCCCTACTGGATTGTTTTACATCCTTTGTCAAATAGCAAGTGACCATAGAAACACCTAAAGAAATGTCCAACATTCTACGATATCAGGGAAAGGCAAATCAAACAAACCACGAGGTTCTACCTCACACCAGTCAGAATGGCTAAGATCAAAACTCAGTAGGTCCTGGCAAGGTCGAGGAGAAAGAGGAACACTCCTCCATTGTTGATGGGATTGAAAGCTGGTACAAACACTCTGGAAATCAATCTGGTAGTTCCTCAGAAGACTGGACATAGTATTACCTGAGGACCTAGCTATATACTCCTGGGCATATACCCGAAAGATGCTCCAACATAAAACAAGGAAACATGCTTCACTATGTTCATAGCAGCCTTATTTATAATAGCCAGAAGCTGGAAAGAACCCAGATGACCTTCAACAGATGGATGGGTACAGAAAATGTGGTACATTTAAACAATGAATTACTTAGCTATTAAAAACAAGGAATTCCATGATCTTCTGGCTTTCATAGACTCTGGTGAGAAGTCTGGAGTAATTCTAATAGGCCTGCCCTTATATGTTACTTGACCTTTTTCTCTTGCTGCCTTTAATATTCTCTCTTTATTTAGTGCATTTGTTGTTCTGATTATTATGTGTCAGGAGGAATTTCTTTTCTGGTCTAACCTATTTGGAGTTCTGTAGGCCTGTGAAGACTCCATGCCCCAGGGTAGGAGAATGCCAGGGATGGATCTGTAAAAAAAATAATTAAAGGATAATTTTTTAATTGAAAAAAATAACATGAATTTTGGATTAAAAAAATAAAGTGTAAAACAAAAAAACAAAAATGGTCAGATCTGGATGTACATATGGTTTACTTGTATCAATGATTGCACATACAAAGATATGAGTGACATTCTTTTTTTCTCAAAACATCTCTAATAGTTGGCATGTTTCTCTTATTTAGTAATTTCACAGATAAAGTTAAAGTAGAATCATTGAAGTCATTGGGCACATATCTATTGTTTTCATCTTGAAGGCAAGATATGAGAAATTTGTAGTATGATTGTTATGCTATTCAGCCATAACAAAATTTATAAACATCCTGTATTATGATTTATAGGCTTGGATTTATACTGTATCATAATGTGATACCCAAGAAAAAAAGATAGACTCTGTATATATAATTTCTGGACTCATAAATATAGACATTATTAGATATATACCAGTGAAGAAAATCATGCATGATTAAGAGATTCATTTCTGGTATACAAGAGTCTTCTTTTTATTCACCAGTAATTTGAATACTGAATAATGATTCCTTAAAGATGCTGATACAATATGTATTGAGTTAGAAAATATGGCAAAGCTCTCTTTCATTTGGTCATCAAAAATTGTTTGATAACTTTCATGTTGCTGGAAGTTATAATACAGGCAACTGTATATCAGGTAAAAAGAAGGCAGCTATGAATTTTACCCACTTTAAACATTATAAATTGCAAGAGGCATTAACTAATGTAAGAGTACCTTGGCTATTATAAAGTAACCAATTGTTTTGTTTTGTTTTTTAATTGGATATTTTCTTCATTTACATTTCAAACGTTATTCTCTTTCCTGGTATTCCCTTCAGAAAGCCCCTATCCTATCTCCCTCCCCCTGCTTCTATGAGGGTGTTCCCCTGCCCATCCACGCCTACATTTTTTAAGTGCTTCTCAGCCATTCAAAATTCCTCTGTTGTGAATTTTCTGTTTAGTTTTATACCCGATTTTTTGATTGGGTTGTTTGGTTTCTTGGGTGCTTCCTACCTCCGGACTCATTTTGTCACATCTTTCTCTGACCCATCACTTTTTTCTACCCCTCAATTAGATGTTACTTTCAAACATGGCTGCTTGTATCTACAAAGTAATTTTGCCTTCATGATGTATACCAGGTATGTGTGTTTATTCCAGTATGTATTCTAGTCAGATCACACAGATGGTAGATACTTTTTGGATGTGATCACTTGCCAAAGCAGCCATGTTGTTGTATGAAATTCCTCTACATATTTTAATATTAATATTAATGGTTGTCATTCATTGATTGTTAAGGGTTGTCTATTCATCCACCCTTAACAAGGCTGGTTTGTTTGTGCTTCTTCTGTCTCCCATCTGTACCAGATTCATTCATGCTAATGATACTGAAGTTATTCTATAGCTAAGGGCAAGAAACAGGGATACAAGATAAATGTTGCATGGGAGATAATTTGATGATCTCTCTGAACTACAATTTTAATTTCTGTCGGGCATGATTTTTTTTGTTTCTAATCAGAATATTTTTGCAAAATTATATATCATCTCAAAAGGTCAAGAGGTTATTTGTTGAATTATCTTGGTTGAATGGAGAAATGAATATATGGACTTCATTAACTAGATTTATGCTTAATCTCTACAGAAAATAATATTAATTCTGTCTACACCAAGGTAATATTTCTGTAAGCTAAAAGTTCTGAAATTAGCATGCACATTTAAGAGCCAGACAATATTTTTCAAAGGTTAAAAAATGAGACAGTGTTAGCCTTATTTTTGTCTATCTTCTTCATAGAAAGTCTAGATGCTGATATTTAAAAATGCTCTTTTAAAAACACTACCCACAAACCATCTGATATTCTTGTATTTTAAATACACTCCTCTTGCTGATGTTACATCTCATATACTTTCTGAGAAAAATACACTTCAGAGCCTTAACCTCAAGAGCCCCGATGAAAACACACACATTGTCTCCTCAGAACATCAAGTACATTTCTGCAAAGTACACTTGACATGAAGAAAACGATACTCATGCTGTGATGGCAATAAGTGCAGGAGAAACAAATATACTAGCACACACTGGCTGGAATGTATCAATCAAAAATAATTATGTATATTGTGTATGTATATTTGAGTTTCTACTAAAAATTGCACAAATAAATAACAAGGTTACTTGACATCATTTTCATTTTCACATTATTTTATAAAATCATAGTTTTAATGAGCAAAATTTTTTAGAGAGACTACTCTTTCATTGTTTTACATTTTATTCTGGGCACCATTATTCTTACATGCAGAACAGTGTGTGTGTGTTTGTGTGTGTGTGTGTGTGTGTGTGTGTGTTTATGCATCTGCCTAAGTATCATTGCTACAATGAAGAACACAAAGCACAAACATAATTCCTAATATATATGTTCTAATTATTTAAGAGAGATGGCAAGTCAGGACATAGTCAACTACAACAGATGCCTGCCAACATATGCTAAGAGGTAGATGATTAGCTGGCTAGTATAAGAGGTCTTCTCTAAATGTTAGAGTTGCTCTTTAATTAATCTCCTATGCTATACAAGCTATTTTTATTGTTTTAATGACTGTTCAGAGTGTTAGTCTGTGTTCCCTTTGATGCTATTAAGTGTTCATTAGAAGTGGCTGAATAGGGAACAATATAAAGAATATAGCAGTTCAGAAAAGAACATGATAAATTGCTTTGAGAAGAGTGGGCTCAAAGAAGCACAACAAATGTAGGGAGAAGCCTTCATTGAGAATAGAGCAACTCAGTTGTCATAGGTTACTGAGCTCTTGGGAGAGAGTGAGAATGAAATGAGCCTAAAGATGGCTTCTCAGGATGAGCTGAACCCCATGCCTAGACATACATTTTCTGATTAAAGAAAATATTATCATAGTTCATAAAGATCTAACCCTTGCTAGCTAATGCAGATGTATCAACCAATTAGGGAATCTATAGACATATCTGCTTATTTTCATGCATAAGTTTGGATCATGCAAAGGACATTGTTAATTGGTGAAAGAAAATGAAGACGAGGGCTTTAAAATTTTAAGAGTCCTCTGAGCAAGTGGGGAAAAAAATTACAGTTACAGTGGCACACCTAATACAGAGAAGTCAGAAACCAAGCTCTTTAACTTCAATTTAGTTGTTTTTTATGGTGGAAAGGGGTCAAATCCATTGTCTCTAGATGATTTTTTTCTGAATAGACTACTACCAAAGGAAAATATGGACAGAAGAAGGCATATTGGAAAGGAGAAATATAGAGTTCCAAATCATCTATACCATAATATGAGATGAAATTTAATATGTATGTTGCAGTTTTCATGTCAAACATGTCAAAATGACGATCATGGCAGGGTGTTCCTACTTTATTTAAGACTGATCAGTAGTAATCATGATATCATAAGCATTAGTATCTTTGAGAGTTGTATCCATACACTAGGCAGTATATAGCAAAATGTAACCTGTTTTCTATAACACTTAGCAAAAAAAAAAAAAAAAAAAAAAAAAAAAAAAAAAAAAAAAAAAAAAAAAAAAAAAAAAAAAAAAAAAAAAAAAAAAAAAAAAAAAAAAAAAAAAAAAAAAAAAAAAAAAAAAAAAAAAAAAAAAAAAAAAAAAAAAAAAAAAAAAAAAAAAAAAAAAAAAAAAA
>CACVCL010022164.1:0-47130 GCA_902729485.2 Mus minutoides | reverse complement strand
TTCTCCTTCTCCTTCTCCTTCTCCTTCTCCTCCTTCTTCTTCTTCCTCTCTCTCTCTCTCTCTCTCTCTCTCTCTGGCTTAGAATGAGTTGGCTTTTACTTTAGATATCTTACATGTTCCTGAATGCTTACTGTTAACTGACCCATAAGAAAAACCCCATTTAATCACAATACAGAACTCACTGTGTAGTCTAGGCACTGATGATCTGAAGTCAGTTTGCCTGTTCAGCCTCTCTGGCTCCCTACCCTCTCCTGTATCTGCAGCAGCAGCCTCACAGGTGTATGCTTGTAGCCCAGAATCCTCTAGGATTCCTTAACTTTTGTTAGGTAACAGACTTAGTTGAAAAGAAAAAGAAAGAGAGAAAGAAAGAAAGAACCAAGACAACCCCCCCCCAAACTCCATTGTGATCATTAAGTGGACAAATTGTTACAGTTTCCACACATCTGCTTAATTCATCCCAGCCATTGGCCCCAGCCTTGTCCTTCTTTCTTCCTTTCCCTGGTTCTGTTTGCGCAGTCTGTTGTTTGCAGTGTTAATGGACACAGGTTGTTAGAATTGTTCCTGGACTAGCAGATGTTCTTAATGGACCTTAATAAATAGAAGGATTTGGTTTTGTTTTTTTAGATTTAAAAATCATTATCTGTCTATCTATCTATCTATCTATCTATCTATCTATCTATCTACCTATCTATCTATCTAGTGTGTGTGTGTGTGTGTGTGTGTGTGTGTGTGTGTGTGTGTGTTTGTGTGTGTGTGTGTGTGCCACAGCAAGTGTACCGAGGTCAGGGGAAATCTTGTAGGAATCTGTTCTCTGCACATGTCATCAGGCTGGGAGGCAAGTGCCTTACCTTTTGGCTGAACCATCTTTCTGGCCTGTGTGATACATATATTCATACATATTGGGTAGCTTCAAACCTTACATTTTCCTCTCGGATTCTTAGTTCATAGTTATGGCTCTGTCCTGACAAAGCGGTGTAAGTGTCATACATAGAACCATCTGTCATCTTGGCAGATGGCTATGCTTAGGTGACTAGAATTTGCTGTGTTGATCAAGGTTATGCCATTGGAAACTCATTTTCCCAAGTGTGGTTACATTATTCACTTTCTTGGCTTTTGGAGATAGAGTTTTATTTAGTAGTAGATGCCAACCTGGACCTTGCTCAATGTCTAGCCTAGGCTTGTCCTGAATACATGGCCCACTTCTTGCCTCAGTGTTCCCAGGGTTGGCCAACACACTGCCGACTTTTGTAGAGATATCTAAAAGATTCTAGGGCTTGATGAAATAGGCAGGGGGCTTGGGATTGTTTGTGTAGCTTGGTGTGACTTTCTTCACTTGTAAATTGTTTATTTTATTTGAATATGAGTTGAGTGTTCTTCCATCAGGAATAGAAAAGTAACGATTTGCTAAGCTAAATTTTAACAAACACATCAGGATGTTTTTGTAGTCACCTAACATTTTCAACTTATGTGCTAGAAGTTGACTTTCTGGATAGCAGGACTTGTTATCCAGGGTGATAAGGGCCTCATTACGGTAGAAATGAAGTTTAGCCTTTTGGTTGTTTTATGGCTGTGGTTGTGCTTGGGCAGGGCATGCAGATGTGGAGGTCAGAGGATGACTTCTGGGAGGTGGTTCTCTCCTCCCATTGTGGGATTTGGGCATCAAACTCAGATAGTCACATTTTCAAGCCAAGCCTTTCTAAGGCTGAACCATCTCGCCAGCCCATTATTTTAAAGTGCATTTATATGTCTGTATCTCTATCCTCTATCTATCTATCTATCTATCTATCCATCCATCTATCTATCTTAGTTACAAACAGTGGTTTGAGGGGATGAGGAGATGGCTTAGCTGGGAAATTGCCAAAGAGCCAAGTTCAGATCCTTTTTGCTCACATAAAAATCCAAGTACTAGAGCATAAGCCTGTAACCCCAGTGCTGGGAGTGAGAGTAGAGGAGGCAGAGACAAATTAATCTCTGGAACATCTGCCAGCATGAGTTCCGCATTCAGTGAGAGACTCTGCCTCAGAGCATAAGGTAGAAGACTGAAGAGATGGCTGGATAAAGCGTGCACCGATCTTGCAGACGCGACAATGGTTCCCAGAACCCACATCAGGTGCTCACAACTACCTAACTCCAATCCAGAGGATCTGAGTCTCTCCTCTGTCCTCCATGGACACTGTCCTGACATCTAACCCCTCCGACACTTACATACACACATCATTAACAATAAAAATATGGCGGAAAGCGATTGTGGAAAGACAGCTATTGTCAACCTCTGGTTTCCACAGGCATATGCAAACTGTTGTACCCATTTGCCCATGACTGCATATCTTCCCCTGGACATATGTACATAAAGTTGCCTTTCATAGCACAGAGACAATATGTACAGGCTTATATCTCTTTAATCTTGCTGTTATAAAATTAAGCCTAGAGGCCTTATACTATTTAAAAATTTCAAATTAGGTCATGTAAATGTTGCGTTGGACTTTCAGTTCCTAAGAAAGCTTCATCAACAATAACGGTAAGATAGGTTTGTGTTTCACTAATTATTTAGGTGTGGACCAGAAGTGAACAGAGTGATAATGGTATTTTGATGTTAGTAAACTGTTTTTCTGTGATTCTTACATCTAAATGACAGCCTTTTCCCCCCACTTCCTGAACGAATATTGGAACATATGGTCTAATAAGCGTGTGTACAACGGGGAGGGCAGGATAGAAGGCTTCAAATCAGGACTGACCTGGAAAAGCTTGGGTCCCGGTATTTGTGGCTCAGGAGGGGGAAGGGCTGCAGGGCATTCTAGAAGCCCTGGAAAGTAGAGTGCACGTTGGCTGCAAAATGCAGAATTTCCCAGGAAGGGGATGGGGAGTTTCTGTGGTTAATGCAGCAGGGACTCTGATTGAAGTCTTCCAACCTCTTAGGCACTGCCTTCCACTGGGTCGTGTCAAATCGCACTGAGCTGTGATGAGGCATTTACTATGAGCAAGTGTTTAACCCTTCTCCATCAATCTCCATCAATCTCAGAGTACTGTAAATACATTTTCCCCCTCTGGCTGTTTCACAAGGACACTAAGGATTAATTAAATTTAAAAGAAAGTAGTGCAATGAACACCCGGGAGGTAGCAGAGCTGTTTATCACTTTCTCAGGACTCTTCCCTTACTGATCCAGCTTACAACTGTCTGTTGAGTTCAAATCATAGTGGAGGAACTACACTAGGCAGCATGACTTCTGTTCTCTTTATGGATTCTTAATTTATTCAATCTCTTATTTTTTGATTATTATGTGTATGTGTGAGTCGGGGCACATATCTGTGGAGGTCAGAGGACAGCTTTATACAGTTAATTCTCCTCTTCCACCTTTGTGTGTGCTTAAGATATCACGCTTGGGAAGTCAGGCTTGGTGGCGAGTGCCTTTAGCAACTCAGCCATCTTGCTGGCTCCTCATATTCATTTCTGAGAACACCTACAATGTGAGTATGCAACCCACATATCAGCAAGGATTGATCTTTGATTGGCATCAGGCTATCATATTTACACTTTGTACATTCGCGTTTTCTTTTGAAATTTAGAAGTTTTTTTCACATCTACTATAAAGTATGCAGCATTGTAATCAGTGCTGTATGAACTTCTTTTTTGCCAAAACAATGAAAATACAACTAGTCTTATTTTACATGGAACATTTAGGTCTTGTTTTTTGAGGCAGAGTCTCAGGTTGTGCAGACTAGCTCTGAATTTGTTGTGTAGCCGAGGATGTCCCTGAACCAATCCTTCTGCCTCCTTATCCCGAATGCTGGGGTTATAGGAGTGTACTGCCAGGCATGGCTATGGTCATGTTTTTTTTTTTTTTTTTTTTTTTTTTTTTTTTTTTAAGGAAGATTTTGTTTTTAGTTATTACTGTACATGCGTGTGGGTATGTATGTATTCATGTGAGCGCAAGTGCCTGGAGGTCAGAAGAAAGTGCTGGATCCCCTGGAGACGACGCATCAGTCAGTGGTGAAATACTCACTGTACACAGGTATTGGGAGCCAAACGCAGGTCCTCCGCAAGAGCGTCATGCATTCTTAACTGCTGAGTCCCCTCCAGTCCCATCTGCTCCAAATTCTAATATCATATCATAGGTTTTGTCAAAAGCAATAGGTCAAATTTGCAACAATGAAGTCTCTTATTCTCTAGTTTAGTATTAAAGAAGTAGTCATTTGCTAATCTAAACATGTAAATCACTAACCATGTAATCAATAACCATTTATAAGCTACTTTAGAAGAATATATACTATTTCTCAGGGAGGCAGGGGTACCTTTTTAGCTGGTTCTCAGAGTTTAACTTTTGTTAGTTTAATAGTCTTATTTGTTTGTCTGTTTGTTTATTTCGTATAAGATGCCATTCTTGTAGCAAAGGCTAATTTGAACTCATGGGCTGGACATTCCTCTTCTACCCCCTGAGGAGCTGGGTTTGGAGGTGTGAGCCGTAGCACCTGTTTTTTTTTTTTTTTTGAGACAAGGTTTCTCTGTGTAGCCCTGGCTGTCCTGGAACTCACTCTGTAAACCAGGCTGGCCCTGAACTCAAAAATCCGCCTGCTTCTGCCTCCCAAGTGCTGGGATTAAAGGCGTGTGCCACCACCCCTCAGCTGATTTCTGGTTTATTAAATGAGTATTTGAATGAGTGACTTGGACTGCTGGCCTGAAAATTAATGTTAATCTTTCATTTTATTTAAACACATGGAAATAGCTATGTTCTTATGGTGTCTCTGAGTCTCTCCTCGGCTTTGAAAAGACATAAAGATACTCTGAATTAAGTGTTGAAAAAAAGGAGAAGAATTTTCTTGATTTAGTTTTCAGTTTGCACTATCTATCTATCTATCTATCTATCTATCTATCTATCTATCTATCATCCATGAGACAGGATCTTTCTATGGAGCCCAAGGTGGCTTCCAAGTGGAATTTTAGGTGTGAGTTGTCATGCATAGTAGGGCTTGTGCTTTAGTAAAATGGCAAAAGTGTCTCTGGGATTGGTAGCCCCGTCCCTGTCCAGTGGATTGCTGAAAGGGGAGATGGGAGCATGGTGCTCATAGTATAAAACAGCATGTACAAACCTACAGTCACAGATAAGAAGCTGTGGGTATATAACAACGCTGAAACAAAAGAAAAATTATAGGCCCCGAATTACGACATTGAGACTAATGGTAAGTGACAACCAGGACTTTATATGTATTCATGAGTTCTATTTGCTGCAACTTCAGGAGTGTTAGAAAAACGATAAAATGTCTCAATCTAGTTTTAATAGCTTTGGCACCCAACTTTTGTTTATAGCCTGTGAGTCTTTCAGAGACCTTAGGGCGCTATTTAAGACAAAAGCTAATGTTTTAAAGAGTTAGTGTCTAGTCCTCAATGTTACTCAGTCATAATAATAATAATAAATATAGCAAATAATAATCAAGCTTTATTGGCAAGATGGCTGTAGGGAAGGAGCATGCTGTAGGTGGCAAGCCTTCTTCCTGGTCCTCCTGGGGATTGGGACAGGAGTGCGTGTTGCCTCTGTGTCGGATGCTGGTCCTGCCCGCCATTCTAATGGCTGGCCCTCCTGGTAGTTCTGCCTCCTAAAGATGGTTGGTTGTAGTCCCCGCTGCCTCAGCTGTGTGTCATGTAACAAAGAGTTGCTGTAGACTGCTTTCTCAGAAGTAGGCATTTTATAATATCCTCCCTAGGCCTCTGCATTTAGTTTAAACATGTTATCTGGGGTAGATTAGAGAACACGATAAACAAGCCAGGGTTTCTGGAATGCCAGCCTTGCTTGTGGGGAGCCACATACCACACACCACACAGAAGCATGTATGTTATGACACATGCCTATAATGCTGCCTTCCTTAGCCATTCCTTATAATGACAGGACATCCAACTTCACTCGGGTTTAACTGCCATAATTTTCTTGTTTATTTTATTCTAGTTTCAGTAATAACTTGGCTTTCTGGCTTGATTGGCTCAGGGCTATCTGTTGTCTTCCAGGATTTGTTTGTTTGTTTATTTATTTATTTATTTATTTATCTACCAATTATTTTCTTTGGCTCTTGCCTTTCATGTCAGTGAGAGCTGTTCTCCTGGGGCATTGTGGAACAGCCTCTTCTATCTCCGGTCTTTCTCCCTTTCCCATGCCCCCTGTCTCCTGTACCACCACTTGTATTAGGAATCAGAGAGAAAAGGAACCATTCCTAAGTTAACCCTCCCTGTTTCGTGATAGGGACTGACTGTGCAGCCCAGGTTGATTTCTCCATAGACTTTCCTAACTCCTGGGATTATAGACAAGTGTCAGTATGCTCAGACTAGCAAGGACATTTCTTGGATAGCATTTCTGCCACAGTGAGGGGTTTTCACGTTTCTGTTTTATCACAATTCTTGGCTTTAGGAAATCTAGACAGCAGTTGGCTTTATCTTAGGCAAATAGAGGAACCGTGCTGTGTGAGGCTAGTTGATCTTAACCCAGCATCTTCACAGAACACATTCCTTGGTTAGAGTGTTCTCGGGGAACTTTTGTAACCAGCGCCAGTGAGTCTACCAAGGCCTCAAAGGAGCCTGGAGAGCTAATAGACATTGCATAAAAAGGAAGCTTTGTAACAGAGTTTCTTCAGAAATGACATAGTGAATTACTCCTTTCCAACACACATCTGGGGGATAATGATACAAAAATGATTTACTTTATATAATTCTACAAATCACATAAAATGTTTATGGTATCCTTGACTTAGGTTTCATGCCCACAGATTGATATGATATAAAGGATGTATTGATATGAATTAGTAACTACTAATGTGAATTTAGAAATTAAATTATGAGATAATTCTAATCTCCAGTTAAGATGAAGTTATAAAAGTTCTCAGTTAGGGTTTATATTGTGTCTTGAGAATAATTATAACTTGTCTCATTTTACTTTTTCCCTTAGTTAGTGGAGGGGATGGCAAGAGAGACAGTATCTTGGTATGCAATTCAAGATCGGCTCAGGTTCATTAGATAGCCCAGGTTGGCCTGGAAACTGCAGCTATCAGTTGGGAAAATTAAGGATGTCACCATATATTAATGGTGGAACTGTGACCCAAAGTACTGACTAGAGAATGGTGGTCCAGGTGTCTTGATCTTGGACAACAGCATTCTTCAGGCCTGCTTCCTTATTTGTGACAACTAGAGAAGATGTTTAGATAGAGGCATTTTTTTCCTGATGAGTTCTTTTGGGGGTACTATATAATTTTTGAGGGAAACATCATCCTTCAGGAATGTGTACTTCGAAACTGTAGACTGGCTATTTGCCCATCTTCCTCACCCCATCTCATCTATTTTGCTAGCTCTCTCAGCCTTGATTTCCTTGGCATTTGCAGAGCATTCCTTCAGTTATACTGCAACAAGCAAACAACTGCGTAATTAGAGCCACTTAGTTCTTTTGAGCTTTGCTAATTCCCCTTTTCTGTCCATTTCGGTGGGAGCCTCTACTCCATTAATTCACTCTTGGAGTCAGATTGCAGCATCATCTGCCTGTTACCTGGCAACTACATTAGGTGTTTTTCTGATTAATTGGTCAAAATACCCAACAAAAGAGTCATAGGGAAAGAAGAGTTCATTTTGGCTCATGGTTTAAGGGTACAACCATCATGGTGGGAAAACATGATGGCAGGGATGAGAGGTGGCTGCGGATGTCTGCAGTCAGGCAGAGAGTGGTGGATTATAACTTACATGTAGTTTGCTCTAAGATTTTTTTTTTAGAAAAATAGGTGTGTTATTATTTATTTATAATTTTTACATTTATTATTTATTTATTATTTTTACATTTATTATTTATTTATTATTTTTACATTTATTATTTATTTGTATTTCATGTATATGGATGTTTGTCTGCATATATGTCTGGGCACTACATATGTGTCTAGTGGCTGAAGAGGCCAGAAGAAGGTGTCAGATGTCCTAGACCTGGAGTTATGGATGATTGTGAGCTATCATGTGGGTGTAGGAAATTGAACCCAGGTCCTCTAGAAGAGCAGCCAGTGTTTTTAACGGCTCAGCTGTTTCTCCAGCCCTTCTTCCAAGATTCTCCAATCGAAATGCAAACATCTCCCCTTGTTTCTCTTATATTATAGTTGTCTTTAGTTAGTAATGACATGATTAATAATTATATGATGATATAATAAGTGTATGATGACAATATACATATATAATAATATGTATGATTAATAATGGTCAGTCAGTTTTTCTTTTGACTAGCTTTATGTTTCTGCTGTAGTTCTAATGTGTGCTGTGTTCCAAGTTTCACAGTGATGGTGATGGCCGAGTAGGGCTGAGGAGCGGTAAGTGGTAAGTGAGGGCTCTGCCTTCATGAGGGACTGATGTCACTGTGGGGCTGGGTTAATCCTGAGATTAGGATTGCTCAAGTGCAGGTTGACTTTCTCTCTCTCTCTCTCTCTCTCTCTCTCTCTCTCTCTCTCTCTCTCTCTCTCTCTCTCTCTCCATGCCTCTTGTCTCCAGCCATGGGTGGGTCATGATGCCTCCATTAGCTTGGATTTACAGTCTCTTGAATCACAAAACAAATCGATGACTCAGTCGCACATGCTCTGTAACGGTAACACAAAACTGACCAAAACAAACTGTAAAGAGCAGAGTTTATGTTCCTCTTCGTGCAGTGTCCTCTTTATATAAAGCAAGGGTGTGTAGTGATGCCCCAGTTTATTACACCTGCTTCTGACCTGCATGGGTCCACAAGGTACCCAGATCTACATGCAGGCAAAACACCTATACACACTAAAAAAAAAGACAAAGGAAAGCTTTATTTCATCAAGGCTTTTGATTGAAGGCCTGAGTGGTCTTGGGACTTCACTAGACAAGTTTACCTGTGAAATATTCCTTTTGTTCTCATGATTGCTTTTCCTTCTTTCATAGTTGGTGGGCTGGGTAATTTCACATCAACTTGACAGGAGCCAAAGTCATCTGAGAGGAGAGAACCTCAATCAAAGACAAAAATGCTTCCATAAGATTGGGCTGTTGGCAGGCCTGTAGGGCATTTTCTTAATTAGTGATCGATGGGCAAGGGCCCAGCTCACTGTGGGTGGTGCCCCTGGCTGGTGGTCCTGGGTTCTATAAGAAAGCAAGCTGAGCAAGCCAGTAAGCAGCACCTGTCCATGGCCTCTGTATCAGCTCCTGCCTCCAGGTTACTGTCCCATTTGAGTTCCTGCCCCAACTTTCTTGAAGAACTATGATGTAGAAGTGTAAGCCAAATAAATCCCTTCCTCCCTAACTTGCTTTTGGCTGTGGCATTTCTTCACAGCAATAGTAACCCGAACTAAGACAGATGAGTACAAACTAATACTGTTTTTTTTTTATTTTTTTATTTTTTTCTGCTCTGTAATCAATCTACCCACAGGTGTGTCTGTCTTTTAAAATTCAGTGTAACTTGGCCAGTTGTACTCATATATATATTTTTTTCAAGACAGGGTTTCTCTGTATAGCCCTGGCTGTCCTGGAACTCACTCTGTAGACCAGGCTGGCCTCGTACTCAGAAATCCACCTGCCCTGCCTCCCAAGTGCTGGGATTAAAGGTGTGCGCCACCATTGCCCAGCTTGTATTCATATTTTAAAAGCACCAACTGGGCACCTTCTTGGAAGCTTATTCCTCACAATACAGCACTAAAAACAGTTATTTATAATTACCATTTGCATTTGTATTCATCTTGACTTTAATTTGCTTTGATGTGTGCTGCTAAATCACTAGCCCAGAGAGAATCAGGAGCCCTTAAGATTTTTAGTTTAAGGGTTTGGGGGAACCTCCCTTAGAGAGTCTTCATATAAATTAAACATCAGTGCTCTTAAAGAGATTAAAGTGTCAAGAAGTAGGTCCCTACCCCACCATTTTTGAGACAGGGAGATTTGGAACTCTGTGTAGGCTAGGCTGACCTTTAACTTGAGGTCCTCTTGCCTCTTGCCTCACTGGTACTGGTATTGCCGTGGTGAGCATCGTGTTTGGCTTTGAAAGGAGTATTTTAATTACTTTTGGTTTCCTGAGACAGTGGCCTGTTAATGTCAGTTCGGGTCAGCCCCAGTCCTCTTTCCTCAGCCTCTTAAGTGCTGGAATCACAGACTTGTGCCACTAGGACAATACTGAACCACATTTTAAATGCCTCTTGGTTGCTGTGATTTTAATTATTCCCAGTAGCTAGATCCTTTCATTGATTTTTAGAAGGCACATCAAGATTTGAATGCATGGAAGGCTCTTTTGGCTCGTCTTTGCCTGCCATTTATTACCATTTGATGACTTAAAACGGTTTCACTCTGTAGCGCATGCTCACCAGATTTTTCATGTAGTGTAGGCTTCCTGGGAACTTGTGGTGATCCTTCTGCCTCAGCCTCTCAGGTCCTGGGATTACAGTCCTGAGGCTCCACATGTAGTTTTCTCAGTCTTTTATTAATTTAACACTGTAGTTCCAAGATTTTCCAGGCAGGCAACAGGACAGATACGTTCAGCCTTTGTTTTACATCTTAGCCTTGTTCTGAAGCCTGTAGAAAATCCAGCCTGTCCCTGTATTGGCAATTGTGCTGACTGACAGAGAATATGTTCAGAGTCTAGGGAACTATCACAGAATAATTCTAAAAGAGGTTTAGAATTATTTATTATATTCTTGTCCATGTTGCCTGTGGTTTTACAGTTATGCATACTTGTTCGAAAAAAATCTTAGCAATTCATAAACAAAGTGAAATTGATTTTAATTTTATCACCAAAAGATAATGTATGGACTGTTGAATGTATATTCCTTCAGCACTTTTCCTACAGACCCCGTTTTTATTTAACTATGCTAGTAAATGATTATCTAGAATCTTGTGTACCTCATTTTATGTTTAAAACACCTTTTAAACATTCTTTTTGTTTATAGTGTCTTGTATTCATTTATTTGCATTTCTGTTGACTTACAATATATAACTAGAATGAGATCTCAGGAGTACAGCAGCCTGTGTGATGTTATCTCTCTGGAGGTGGCACGGGGACACATGTCCCCCAGTGTTCCTAGGACAGCTCAGGTAGGCAAGTGGAATATTTTACACTTTTTGCCACTTACATGGGAACAAATTTGGATATCATTATGACTTTGATTTTGTTAGTCAATTGAAGGTGAAGGTGAATCATTTTCTTGTTTACTTTGTTCTACATTTGATCAAAATCTTTTTGAGGGCTTCTTAGCCATGTGCTTCAAGGCAGCATTTCTGTTCTGCTCCTATATACACTTGGTGTCCTTGAAGAGTTTCCTCAAGGTGGCTTTAGGAACCTTCCTTTTTACCACACCTTGACAAAATAACTTCTCATTTTAGAAACTAGACCCACATTTCCAGGCTATGTAGTGTCTATGAAGAAATCAGCTCCCAGTTACAGAATGGAATTAGAATTCCATATTGAGATTAGCACATTGACCATAATATGAAATATGTGCTCTGGTTGGCCAGAAGTAGTGGTGCGAATGTGACCTTGGGGTGACATCAGTAGTCCTTAGTAAAAACAAACTCCCTAGATAGTTCAAGTCCCCAGTAGTCATTCAGGCCACCTGAGAGAATGAACTGGGTTATAAATGATTGCTGGAGTTTGAGCAGCTCAGCAAATGGAATATTTATTAGATGCATTTCATAAAAGCAAATGGGTAGGTCTGTAATTAGCACACTAAATGTGTGCTAATTAATTATTATTATTTTCTCTAGAAGAGCTAAAATTTGTATATGCTAATCTTTTAATGATTCCTTTTATCAGATAAGTATGGTCATGCCCTGCCATTGGCGCTTGTCCAGTTTTAGTTTAGTTTGTGTCTGTTTCAACTGCATTATTTAGAAACTTAAGTTTCAAAAAGTGTGTGAGTGTGTGTGTGTGTGTGTGTGTGTGTGTGTGTGTGTGTGTGCATATGGACATTTGAGTGTCCACAGGGTGATTGAGCATGTGGAGGCCAGAGGATAACTTTGTAGAATGTGTCTTTTTTGTGGGTTCTGGAGATTAAATTTAGATCAATAGGTTTTCTTGGCAAGGGCTTTACCTACTGAGCCATCTCACCATCCCTAAGCCCCCCTTTTTGGAGACAGTCTCTCATGAAGCTTACATTGGTGGCTTGGAACCCCAGACCTCATCCCTTCTACCTCCCAAGCACACAGATCGCAGATGTCTGTCTGTCAACCCACCCCGCTTCCAAACATTTTATCTTTAGCCATATATCATTTTGATTTTTAAAATAACACTGCATGTACGTTTGTAACCCCTGAATCACAATTTAACATATTTTTTGCATATGAAAAGTCCAGGCTTCAGTGTGCTTGAGATAAAGATTTTTATGATTTTTAAGAGTTGGCTTGGGAACTAAACATTTTAAAAAAATTTTCACCTGTATGGATTCATTATTATTTTTCATTGTGGCATCATCTTGATGTATTTCTGCTAGGTGATATTTTAAGTAAAAGTATGATTTAGATGAAAAAATATGCTTTTTTTTTTTTTTTTTCCTTTTTCCTTTTTTCTTTTTTTTCCTCGAGACAGGGTTTCTCTGTGTAGCCTTGGCTGTCCTGGAACTCACTCTGTAGACCAGGCTGGCCTCGAACTCAGAAATCCACCTGCCTCTGCCTCCTGAGTGCTGGGATTAAAGGTGTGTGCCACCACGCCCGGTGAAAAATATATGCTATTAATTGTTATGAATTATGTGATTCTTATATATTAAATCAGTGCAAGAGCACATAGAAGACTTAATGTTTATGATGGAAGAGTATATATTTTGTGCAACGAGAAAGAACTGCATTTAAAGGACTTAGAATATACAACGAAGCTGAGGATTTGAGAGAGCAGACTGTAGGAGACATCTCATTTATTATCTCATGGTTATCCTTCAGATTTGTCTGGTTATTGTATGAAAGTGGTGGAAGAACATAGAAAGAACATTGAGTAAAGCAGAAATCATTTAAGTGAAGGCTAGAAGTTCATCATTTAAAATCGGGTGACTTCAGAAACTGGCCTTAAGTTTAAATTGAACTCCAAAGTTTTGTGTTTCACTGTGACTTGGCTAGGTAATCAGCCCATCATCTTCTTTTTGAAAAGCTGCAACTTCTAAGGTAACTATAATCATATCTGAAACATAGTAGGTCTTGTCACCACTGGCAGCTCTTTAGGACCTGGAACTTCTTCTGCAGCTTGGGCTACAGACTGTTGTGAGCCTGGTGTGGTAGCCAGAAACTAAACCCAGGCCTTGCAAGAGCAGCCAGGGCTCTTAATCACTGGGGGAACCATTTGCAGTAAAATTTTTGGGGAAACTTGTGTATCTACTAAGTAAAAGGAGAAAAAGAGAAAGGCTTATGACACAAGAATAATTATCTTCCTTTTCCTTGTTTTCCTTCCCAGTATTTATTTTGAGACATAGGCTTGTGATGTGGCCCAGGCTTACCTCCAACCCATTGTGTAGCTCAGATTAGCTAACACTGTTCAAGGTCCCCTTGCTTCCAAAAGACTATCTATATTCTTCTGGTTTAGAAACCAGGACACAGATGTCCTTAGATATTGGATTCTGTGGGAAGAGGGTAGCAGCTGTCTGTCTTGCTGTACTTGGACTTTATCTGTTCCAGAGCATGGCACAGAGCAGTTGTGTGTGCTTCAAGTGACCCAGTGAATGGCAGACCTTTGCCTAAGGAATATGGATGGTGGCAGAATTGGAATCTTCAGAAATAGCATCATCATCAATGGTTATTTAATTTTCAGAGTTTTAGTATGAACGTTTTCTAAGCCTGATTTTCTGATTTTGAAATGCAGGTGCAGGTTCTGGAGGTTCTGTGATGGGTCGAGGTGGGAGGGTCTTTTTTATTCATCAGCTGCAAAATAGACTGTGCGGTGTAGTTTGAATGATATTAGGTTGCTGGGATACTGAGACTTCAGCAGCCCCTCAGGCCTTTCACTCGGCATTCATCTGGCTTTCTTGATAAGATAACGTCAACATTGGATGAGTTCCATTGACCGCATACTCACAGCATCTGTCAGGTTTGAGAACTGAGGAAACAAACAAAACTGAATGTGTATCCATTGTTCAAAGTCCAACCACAGTAGGCATTATGACGAGAGAGAAGTGAGGCTTTCAGATATGGTCAGTGGTTCAAGTCCATTCCCTGTACTGTAGGAGAGGCCAGAGGCACCAGCATAGACTTCTTCAAGGGGGAACTGTGTGTCAAAGGTGACAGAAAAGTCAGCATTAAAACTTGTTGTCTCTGAGCTACAAAGAGAGCTGGACTCTTCAAAGTTAGCTAAGTTTAATCTGGCTCCTGATGGTCCAGTGCGTGACGATCACAGCTCTAAGTTTTATACACCCGGAGTTTACACAAAAACATTGTTTTCCTTGAGTGCTCTATGGTTTCCCAGCATAAATTCTCCTTTGGCTTTTTTCTTCCTGTAACGCAGAAAGTTTGTATACTTAATTGGATCCACTACGAGGAAGTAAACAACTGTGTTCTAAATTTACCAAATAAAGCTTTAAGGCAATTATTTAAATGAGTAATAATTAGAGCTCATGCTCAACTTTCTTCTTCTTTTCACTGTATGAAATCTTTGGGCTGTTTCTTATGTTGAATAAGATGATGTTTGTCATCATTTTTGAAACATTCTGCTTCCTCCCAATGGGAACCATGTTCAATTAATGTGATAATGCTTATTTAGCTCCTGTCTTATGCATTTCTAGCCATTCTTATTAATCTTGCAAAAAAATCTCCTCTGGATAATCATTACATCTATAATCCTCACTCTCAAGCCCGAGGCAGAGCACCTGAGGCCTATCAACATTCCCTGGAACACTTTTTGATGTTTCTGGAGTTTGTGAATTTTTTTAAAACATCTCTGAGTCAGTGGAAATTCCCCAGGTGATGCCATGGAGAATTTCTTCCTACATTAGAATTTATATTAAAAAGGAATAGATATCCAAGTCTTACGTGTTCAAATATTAATTTCCAGCAGGGTTCCTACCTTTTATTTCTAATATCTCCCTTATTCACAGTATGGGATTTTTAATTTTAGAGTTCATACCCGTTGAAGATCTAATGTGGTTCCATGATTTTCTTAGACGGAAGATCAGGTGGAAAGTGGCTCCCTCTTTAATCATTGGAGATGGCTTGCCGATGTAGGATCAGGTGGGGGAGGGGAAGAACCAGTGGGGTTTATGGGTGGGTTTCATCGGGCATGTGGAGCGCGGTTCAGTTACTAATCGTTCAGTATGCAAGTGAATTTTCTACCTGGGATAACACTTCCAATTCTTAGCCCAAATATTATAAGCATCTTACTTGTCTTTGCTTAAATCTTAATCTGCTCTCGTTGGTATGGCTTTTGTCAGTGATGCAACACTCACAGGGCATTCTAATTGTGTGGCTATATTTAAAGTTTGAAACATCATTTCCCAGGTGCCTTTGATCAGTATGATTGGTGTTTTAAATTTAGACAGTTTATGAGATTGCCAAACAGATAAAGTTAGCCTGAAGACCATTAAAGAATGAGTTTGATTAATGACTCCAAAATAAGCCGTTCATTCTGCTGACAGATCTCCCACTGCTCTGAGGATGGGGTGGGGGTGGGGGGCACAGTCAGTGCAGGAGGCGGCTTGTTGTTACTCAGTGATGTGATCAGAGACAAAACATCTAACACGTCTTTGTTCCGTCATCATTTTCTTTAAAAGGTTCAAGAATCGACCTTGTTTCTACAGGATTGACTCATGAAAATAATGGGCTTAATTTTGGAGCTGTGATGATTTTTATGGAAACACAAACTACTGCCCTTTTCTGGTTTTGACAGTTGACCTTTTAAACTTAAATAACATGCAGGTTTTCTGCATTCGGTTCCAGTCGGTAGAACAGGTAATTTGGAACACATTCATCGTCAGTTGTACAAATGCACGTACATCTTCATAAATGTGTTTCCTTCTGGAAATAAAGAAGTGTCTTCCTTTGCTATGTAAAGAGAAGCATTTAACATCTGTCTCATCACTGTCATTGCTGTTGCAGGGATCGGGACGGAACCTAAAGCATCAGGCGTGTAGGAACCACCTCTACACTTAGGTCCTTCTCCTTTCACACTTGTTTGGTTGTTTTGTTTTTTTTTGTTGTTGTTGGTTTTTTTTTGACAGTGTTTCTCTGTGTATCCCTGGCTGTCCAGGAACTTGTTCTGCTGATGAGGCTTCATAGAGAACCAATTGCCTCTGTCTCCCCAGTGCTGGGATTAAATAAGAATTTAAAGACAGTTTATCTGTGTAGTTTATGTTGACATGGAACTCATGACCGACCCTTCTGCTTCAGTATCCAGGCATCATACCTGGCTTCCCAGATTGGACCTTGTTTAATTATTTTATTTTATTTTTTTTATTTTTGGTCTATATAAAGGACAGTAGACTGAGGGTTTTTTGTTGTTGTTGTTGTTGTTGTTTGGTTTACTTTTTGTTTTTGTTTGTTTGTTTTTTAATAAGTGTGGTACTCTATATGTTACACAGTTGCTATAATTCGACCTGTATATTGTATAGCAATAAGTAACTTAACTTGGGGGTCACTGATCAAGTGTCAAAGGGAAGTGATGAATATGTTTCTGTTTTAGTGGAACTTTCTAGAACACCAGCTTTAAATTTAGCCTAAGCAATCCCAAGGGACAGTTTTTAGTACTTTGCATCACACCAAATCCTTTAAAATAATTTTTTAGTTTTTTTAAAAAACACTTCAGATAGGACAACAAACACCAACAAAGCTCCTGGTTTACTGGGGACTAAGTACTTAGGTGCCACAACCCACCCTTTGACATCTTACCTGCCAAAAGACTGTTGAAAACCCAGAGCTTCCGTTTTTTCACCCCCTCTGTCTTCTACAACTAAACAGCTAAAAGGAGTTTATTCTCAAATTACAATGTCAGAGTTCTTTAGTGTTTAGTCCAGCAACAGGATTAGGCCAGCACAGGAGGGGACATAAGAAACAGTAGCTTTTCTTCATGGAGTGGTACCTGAGGCACAAGGCTGTGTTAGTGACAGGAAGGAGCAGACCCTCCCTGCATGGAGAGTTTCATCAGAGCAGATGGACAGATTCAAGTTCATACAAATGGAGGAGGTAACGGCTGATGGTAATGAAATAAAATAAGATTATCAGGATGCGGCCGTCACTCTGAACCTCTGCTTCTTCCATCTCGTCTGTTCTGAGTGGAGAGGAGTCATAGGTTTGAACTGTCGAGCTTGGAAGTCTGTTCATGGAGCTGACAAGGGGCCTTGACTTGCCCTTCTGAGGATTTGTAATTGCAAGGCCACAGCTCCGTCTTCATTGCATGAACATTTGTTGAACACTTGTCTGCTCTGCTCTCACCACTGTGGAGCACGTCACTGTTGGATCCTGAGGTCTTAACTGAGTTCACTTACTAGCTGGTCTCTATTCTTTTGACAAAAACCCACCTTGGGGACAAGTGCCTCTTAGTTGTCTGCCCCAGAGGGGGGAAAAAGCCACAGGTGGAAGATACCCTTGGGTGGGCTATTTAGAGCGGCCCTAGGTGTGAGCTTAACTTTCATTTTTGCACAGCGCACTGTGTCTGGGAAGTGTGCATGAGAAGTGGCCAGTGCTTAAGAGTTCTTGGAATTACTCAGTGCTTTGTGTGTCTTAGTGTGCTTTTATTCCCTTTGTGTTATAGCAGATTAGCTGGAAAGAATAGGAGCTTGTTTGCCTCATGATTCTGCCCCTTGGGAAGCCCAAGCATATCTTCTGCCAGCACCTGATCAGGCTTTGCTGATTCTTATCATGGTGCAAGGCATAGGATGAGGAAGCCAAGGGAATACAGTAACTCCGGTTCCTTCTCATGAAGACTCTTACATTAATATGCAAATGACATCTTGGGATCCTACCTTATCACCTCATCTAATGCTGTTGACCTCAAAATACCATTGCCATATGGATTTGGCATCAAGTTTCTAACCCATGGACTTTATGGAGTGTGTTCAAACCATAGCACTGGGATTAAAAACGTGTTAAATATCCATCCACCCTGATACTTTTCTTAGCTTTTACAACTTAACATTTCACTTAATTCTCCCCACAGCAATATCAGATCTAGACTATGAAATGATTGCAGTAATAACTTCTTGTTAGCTTAGTGGGAGGGATAAATGACTCACAATGATGGCAAATAATGAGTGTTTGGTGAATTACTGATAAGGATTGTTGTTAATATGCTGATCTTAAGTGTCTGAAGAGGGACACAGTGGAGGGTAGGAAAACCCAGTCCTCAGGCAGACATTATCATGGAATAATAGAGTTTGCTCGTCTTGAGAACAGGAGCTCTGATGATTGTGGGTGTGTACCACTGCACCCAGCCTGTTTCACTACAACTTCTTTTCTAGTCTCCTCTTTTCCTTTTTTCTTTCCCTTCCCCTTTTAAAAACCTTCCTTCCTGTCTTTTTCTTTTCTTTTTTCCTTTCTCTTTCTTTTTCTTCATTTGTCCTTTCTTCCTCCCTCCCTCCTTCTCCCTCTTCCTCTCCTTCCCCTCCCCCCCCTTTGGAGACAGGGTCCCTCTTTGTAACCCTGTTTGTCCTGGAACTTACTATGCAGACCAAGCTGACCTTGCACTCACACAGAGCCATCTGCCTCTGTAGGGATTAAAGGTGTTCAATCAGCACTACTCCCAGCCTTTTACTGATGTTGAAAAATCCTTTTCTCAAAAATCACAGTTTTTTGAAACATTCTTGGGTTGGCAGTGGTTGTGCACCCATGTAATCCCAGAACTCAGGAGGTGTGGTGGCTCATTTTAGTTGTCGTTTTGACATGCCCGACCCAGGGGACCTCAGTTGAGATGCTGTCTCTGTCAGATGGCCTGTGGGTGGACACTTTGTGTGGTAGTTTCTTGATTGCTAATTGATAGAGGCATCCTTTGTCTATACTGGGCTGGTATGACCCGCAGGTGTATAGGTTTAGGTTATATAAGAAAGGTACACAGACAGAGATGAGTCTGGATCATGCCTGGAATGAGCCAGTAAGTAGGGTTCCTCTGCAGCTTTTGTGTTAAGCGTCTGCCTCAAGTTCCTGCTTTGACTTCCTTGGATGATGGACTATGAAGTGTAAAATGAAACAAACCCTTCCTTCCCCAAGTTGCTTTTGATTATAGTATTTATTATCAGGAACAGAAAAATAATTAGAACAGGAGATTAAGGCAAGAGGAACAAGAGCTTGGGCAGTCTTGGCTGTAAATGAATTCATGGCCAGTGTGGTAGATTGTATAGAAAGCTCTAGCTCAGAAAACAAACAAACAAACAAACAAACAATCCCCAAACAAGAACAGCAACAACAACAACAACAACCCCAGTCTTAGAACTTGGATTGTGGTTTATTTTTATTTGTTATACTTTAAGGAGGATGAAAGACATTTGACAGAGTTTTCTAGGAAAGAATAATGAGCTGTGTTTCTGATTCTGTAAGACTTTACTGCGTTTGTTTCATGGCGGGCACTTTGCTAGATGCTGGGGATGTAGTGATAAATACAGTAAATGTTCTTGGTTTCAGTATGCAGTCAGAAAAAAACAAGGGAAAAAGGAAAGCACCAAGATGTTCGCAGCAGGGTTGTAGAAAAAGTGACATAATAATTAAGAATTCGAACTCTATGTCTAAGAAGAGTGCAGTGAGGAACTGCAAGCTGACATTTCCATTTAGTAAAGGGACTAAGTGAGTGTAAATTTCATTTTAGTGACTACTTGTATAGAAATAGTTCATAGACAGGAGAGAACATACATCATTGATGTGTAAGATTTTGATGCCAATATGAAAACTATATGGAAGACATCAGTGACAACATTAAAAGTGATTAGCTATCACAGCATAGTTACATGTTCAGGTACATACAGGAGAGAGATAAAGATAGAGATAGACATAGGAGAATGTAGTAAAAAATTAATGTGTTTATTGTTGTAAGTACACACCCACTAGCCTGTTTATAAATAGAGTTCTTGAATATTTGTCACCATATTTCATGGTATGAAGTTATCATACAAAGTACACAAATAGAAATGTACATTCACAAACAAGTAGAATCAGTAGCTTTCACTGAGATGTGTTTTCACTGAAGCCCAGTGTTGTAGCACATACCTGGAAATCCTAATACTTGGGATGCTGAAGCAGGAGAACTGAATTTCAGACTAGCCTAGGCTACATGTTGAGACTACCTCAAAGCACAAGGAAAGAGAGAGGGAGAGGAAGAGGGAGGCAAGGGAGAGGAAGAGAAGGAGAGGTAGAAGGAGGAAGAGAGGGGGAGGGGGAGAGGGAGAGGGAGAGGGAGAGGAATGTTAGTTGTTTGTCAATATGAAGATCAGTCTTGACTTTTAACAGCATAGGGTGAGAATCATCTAGAAGTTTAGTAAAGCATATCTCTCTGTGTGTATTTCTAGAGAGGCTTAATTGAGTGGGAGACCTGCCTGCTGTATACAGTAGGCTGCAGCCAGGATGCAGTACAGGGAGAGGCAGAAGAAGCCCTCTAATGTGGGCATTCTTTCTGGCCCTGGCCAGTGTCTTGTCAGCTGCACTGCTCTCCAGGGCCTGTCTGCCATAAAAGACTGCAAACATAACTGTCCCCCAGGCAGGGAATCTTGTCACGGAAACACAAAATCTGACTAATACAATTTCCAAATGTTTTCTCTCTTCTCTAGACTATTGGTCTTTCAATTACCCACTCTATTTGCTTAAGCAATTGTTAGCTCTGCAGCCCTAAAATTTCACTCTCATGGATAACTCTTAGTGTAGAAGTGTACACCTGAAAGGCCCACGAAAGCCCATTATAAAGAGGCAGTGTAGCCAGGCGTGGTGGCGCATGCCTTTAATCCCAGCACTTGGGAGGCAGAGGCGGGCAGATTTCTGAGTTCGAGGCCAGCCTGGTCTACAAAGTGAGTTCCAGGACAGCCAGGGCTACACAGAGAAACCCTGTGTCGAAAAACAACAACAACAACAACAAAGGCAGTGTTTGAGTGTTTGGAAGCTTGGACCAAACTTCAAGTCTCAAAGTCTCCGGAGCTCTGTTTGTAGTCAGGAGACCCATTCTGTTAGCTGGAAGGCATACCCTTGCCTTTCCTTTGGTCCTGAGGTGTCTCTGGAGAATGGCTAACATCTCCAGCTGCCTGACAGGCCTATCAAGGTGGCTCTTCTGTAAGAGCGCCCATATCAGTCTCCTAGTGTGTCAGTAAGGTGAGGCATGGGGCCTAGAAAAAAAATCAGAAGCAGTTTCAAAAAAGAAAAATCTTGTTGAACTCCAGACAAGTTTGGAGTTTGGAGACTTTTTTTTTTTTTTTTTTTTTTTTTTTTTTTTCGTTAAGCAGATGTTTTTTTCTGTTTAGATTTGATTTGAACTTCTGAGAATTCAGGATGATTTTCTTTGATGATTAGGGCTAAAAAAGGCACTGAGCCCTAAGTTATCTGACTCAACTTATTATTAAATTTTATGTCTTTGTTGGAACTGTCATTTTTTTTTTTTAAAGCACACTTGCCCATGGAGGGAGTCAGATTGGATTGTCTTGATTATGCTCTTATGACGACTTAGTATTTTATTATAGTCTTCCTTGTTCTGTCATATTATTCAAACCTATTAAAAAATCCTGAAATTTGAGAACAAGTGTAACTTAGGTCATTTAAAATTAGATCGGTCTCTGAGATACCAGAAAGTGTAGAGGGAAGACTAAATATCCATAGTTCCTCAGATCTGAGGGTCAGATTTGCAAGCATGCTCAGATTTGCAAGCACGCTCTTTAGCAATGGATGATTTATTATAATTTCAAGGTCTTCAGCTTCTGGGGTAAATGGGTGGTACCAATTACATGGAATGGTTGCCCTGGTAACCATTAATATGTCCAGAGATTCTCATTCAAAATGGTAAGTTGTTTTTGTTTTTTTGTTTTTTTTAAATTTTCTGTAACATTATGCCTGGAATGTTGGGCTTCCTCCTCACTGTCCTTGGAATGTAGCTCATCTAGAAACAAGCAACTGTTTGGAGTAACTATGGTGAATTTGTTGTTGTCCATGGCTGGGTGCCCTCGTGTTTGTAGCTTCTGCATTTCTTGTTGGCTGAATGATATGTCTGTCACTGAACACTGAGTTCTGTAAAAGAAGTTGATTGCAAAAGAAACCAAGTGTGCATCCTGGGAACAAACCTTAAGTATCTCTAAGGACAGGGCTTGAGGATATTTTGGGGAATAAAGTAAGCAGGGTAATTTGAAGCAGGGAGGGAATGATTGGAGATGTAGTAATTGTGCATTCAGAATCAACCTTCCTGTGTGTGTGTGTGTGTGTGTGTGTGTGTGTGTGTGTGTGTATGTTTTTCCTTTTCCCCCATGGGATGCCTGGGCAGAAAATTCTGGTGTGGTTGTGAAGTAATGATAGAGGTTTTGGCCCTCTGACATTAAGAGGCTGTCCAGGTAATTGTCCTCTTCCTGAAAACCATATGCCATCAGGACCCACATGACAGGTGTCATCTGCAGACAGCCTCTTGAGAGACTCATGTATTACTTAGCCGTCTGACCCCCCTAAATTGGTGACTTTTAATTATCGTTGGTATTGTTACTGTGGATGTATGTGGTATGTGTATGTGAGAGGGCACACTGTGAAGGTCAGAGCATGACTTTTGGGAGTAACCCTCTCCTTGCACTGTGAGATCTAGGGATCTCTCTCAGATCATGTTTTTTTTTTTTTTTTAACTCCTGAGATCTCCATGGTCCCCAAATCAGTCAATTTTAAAATCTACTAAAAGTAAGTAACTAAAAGCAAGTAAAGTTGTAACATTTGTTCATTTTATTTTATTTTATTTTATTTTATTTTATTTTATTTTATTTTATTTGAGGCAGGGGTCTTATTGTGTCCTAAACTTATGTCATATCTGTGATCCTCCTGCCTCATCCTCCCCAGTGCTGGAGTTAAAGGTGTGTGCTACCATGCCTAACTATAAAGCAAGATAGAAGGTTTAATTTGCTATATATTAAGAGGATAGCTTTTGTTATTCCTTTGAGCTGTATTTAGCATTGGCTTAATTTGTTTCCTTAAATCACATTAAATCCCTTCTGCAGTTAGAAGATGTCAAGCACTGTGCAGGGGTTGCCAAATCTGCTGTAGGGTGAAAAGCCTGTTTTATTTTATTTAGCCTCTGAGACTGGAGGTACATCAAAGTCCTTATCACTGTACTTTGGATGTGGTCTTTATTGGCCTCCTATGGCTGACTTCTGGCTAGATAAACTCCCTGTGACTCTTCTTGATGAAATGTGTAGACTTTAAGACATGTCTATTTTTCTGCTATCTTTGAGAGTGGACTTTGAAAAATTAATTACTTGTTTGAGTCTATAACCACTCACTTTATTACTTTGTTTGAATGTTTCCTCTCTATGTGGTTACATCTAAAGACTTTATTTTTTTTTCAGTTTGGGGAATGGAACACAGTGTTTTGCACATGTTGGGCAAGGTTTAATAAGTAAACCTAGCCCTTGGATTTTCAAGATTGTCTATTAGATAGTTTAGACTAGCTGGCCTTTTCATTTTATAAATTATTATTTACCTATCATCCATCCATCCATCCATCCATCCATCCATCCATCCATCCATCCAGATAATATATTTATTTAATGTGCATGGGTGTTTTAATGCACATGTGTGTCTGTGTACCATGCACATGCCTGGTAACCTCAGATGTCCTGGGATTGGGTTTACAGATAGTTGTGAGCCACCCTACGGGCGCTGAGAATCAAACCCCATCCTCTGGAAGAGGAGGTGGTGCTTTAAACTTCAGAACCATTTCTCCTGCTCAATGGTTGGTCTGTAACTTCAGACCTATCTGCCCTAGTCTCCTGAGTGGCAGCGTTATAGGCATACACCACTGTACCTAGCTTCGACTGAAGACCTGAAGTAGTCATTTCAGCCTTCCACATTATAAAGTTAGTCCTTTAAACTGCCTTCCTGCACATGACACCCACTAACTAGCCAAAGGGATTACTGAGACTTGAAATGACGTGAAACTGCACTGTGCTTCAAGTATCAACATCCACACCAGATTTCATAGACTTAGCACAAGAAAAATAGTGTAAGACTTCATCAGGAATTTTCATATTGACCACATAAGAATGATAATTTATATATATACTTGACCAAGCCTGCTCAGTCAGCCAGCCCCTTGATCATGGGGCTTATCAGGATAACCTAGCTATCTGAGCCTAGTTCCCTGTCCTAGCCCCAAATCAGATTCTTGCCTGAAGCCTACTTCTTTTGTTCCACCCTAACGTACTTCCCTGTTCTAGCCTAAAATTAGATTCCTGCCTGAGCTTACTTGCTTGTCATGGCCTAATGTCAGATTCCTGCCAAGTGGCCCCCAAAGCTCTTCATGTATACTGGGCTAAATTAAATTATCATTTCTCTTTTGGCTTCTTGATGGAGATCTTGCATGCTCAGGTTGGCCTTGAACTCAACATGTAGCTCAGGATGGCCATTCAACTCCTGATGGTCCTTCCCGCCTTTACCTCAAGAGTGCTAGAGTTTATAGACATGTGTGTGTGTCCATGCCCAATTAATAAAGTGTTACCACACCCAAATAATAAAATACATTATTGAAATAGATTCAGACAAATTATATTCCTGTGAGCATGGAATGTGCTGTGAAGCAGAGGGTGACCTTGGAGGGTGACCTTAGCATCCCTTCCTTCTGCTTTGCTCTCTCAAATGCAGGGATTATAGATATGAATCACCATGCCCAAGTTTCATTTTACCTTTTTAATATGACAGTTTCAAATTATAAATGTGGCTTGCTACATCCTCCTTCTGGGCAGCATTGCTTTTAAAATAGAAATATGTTCCGTATGTTCAAAATGGTTTTAGAATCCCAGATTCGTTGATCTATTTGAGGAGCTGTGAGATTACTTTAGAGCAATTTAAAGTACAAATGTGGACCTACTTCATGATCAATAATTTTTTTTCCTGGTAGAGTTAATAAAAGTATTAATATTGCACGGGGGAAGGGATTTAGCATTTCCAGATGGGAAAACTTTAAGCCCGCCAAGGCCATGTTCTTATTACCATCCTGATTATCCTGTCTCCTCAGTAGAGATGAGACTCATGTAAACATTGAATATGTTTTAATGGAAATTCGTCTTACATTAAAAAGTCATTACCTTAAATTTGCAGCTATTGATACAAATGGCCTTGTAGTGAGATGTGCTCTGTGTGGGTGATGAGTTTCCAGCAACCTAAGTAAAGATAATTAAGAGGCTGTCCACCCGTGAATCATATTTTCCTCGCTTGATTCAAGGAGACCAACCTCAATAGCAATTGGCTTGCTTCTTTCTACATTGATATTTCTTTATACACATGGGAGATTTTTTTTAAAGTACTGATTTGACAAAAAATATTTGACAAAGGTTACAATAAAAGATTTTAATATGTGAAACATAATTGGAAAACCACTCAATGAAGCTTTTAAAACATGCACTCAAATGACTGTTAAAATGCATAACTGGTTAAGACAGTTGCTTTATCTCAGGCTCCATGGATCAGAAGAGTGAGTGATTTTCAGGTCAAAGATGAACACTGTGATGTCTAGTTAGATTTCTGGGAACTACTGTCAGTTAAAGCTGCCTCACTTAAAGGTCAGGTCACTTACAAGAATGGTTGAATAAGACATGAGGGTGAGCTATGGTTTCAGATATGAAGGTACCAAACCAGCTGTGGAACTAAGTATGGTAGTATATCCATACAAAACCTGCACAGACCATTTATTATGCCATTATTATTCTAGATTTATTTTACTTTATATGTACAAGTGTTTTACCTGCATGTGTACATGTACACCACTTGAATACAGGGTTTTGTCAGAGGCCAGAAGAGGGCATTTGGTACCCTGGAACTGGAGCTATGGATGTGGTGAGCCACCATGTAGGTGGCTGGGAATGGAAACTTCTGGGAGAGCAGTAAGTTCTCTAAACTCCCAAGCTATCCTCCAGTCAACCGTTTATTGCATTTTTTGCATGTTTACTTCATAAACACTTTGAATTTTCGTTGACTCTTGCTTTGTGAAGTATAGTTCAGGGTTTGATCTGCATCAGAAGTGTTAAAGTGTGTGCAGAATACAGACTTTTTTTTCCTCACACCAGAACACTAGATACCATTTTCTGAGTATGATACCGGAAGTCTGTACTGTCACTTCATTTGCCTTCTGGTGACGTAGTGCATAGATGTAAGTACCTCTGCAAGGGTCTCTTTTTCTCCCCCACCCCTCCTTCCTCTTCATTTGTTTCCTTGCATTTAGATTTTTTTTTTTAAGTTTTTTTTTTGGGGGGGGGGCAAGGTCTCACAATGTAGCCCAGGCTAACTTTAAACGTATGATCTTCTGGCCTTGGCCCCCTAATAAGACTCCCCATTATACCCGGCTTTTTGTTTCTTTGCGGCAGGGTCCTATTATGTTGCCTTGGTTCATCTGACACTTCACTATATAGATCAGGCTGGTCATGAACTTGCATTGATCCTCCTGCTTCTGCCTCCTGGGTGCTAGGATTATAGTCATATATTACCACATCCACATTATTAAACATTATCCCATCCATCCATCCATCCATCCATCCATCCATCCATCCCCCCACCTATCACCCCTCCCCATCCATCTATCTACTCACCTGAATTGGTAGTAAGTTATTCCACTCTAAACTCTCTGGTGGGTGCCTGTGCACTCCTTGCTACCCATGAATTCAATGTTTAGATCCATGAATACACACACACACACACACACACACACACACAGCCTTGTATTTTAATATGCTTTGGACAGTGCAATGACTGAGTATTTCCAAACCTCCCCACACTCTCCATTCTGATATTCCTGAATTATTACTTACTAAAACCTATTTTTCATCCTAGCTGCCACAGACCCAGGTGTGCAGCCGCCCCTGTGGGCCATGACTGACCACCAACTCTTACATCTTGGCAATGTGGCATTCTCTCTCTCTCTCTCTCTCTCTCTCTCTCTCTCTCTTTCTCTCTCTCTCAAGACAGGGTTTCTCTGTATCGCCTTGGCTGTCCTGGAACTCACTCTGTTGACCAGGCTGGCCTCAAACTTAGAAATCTGCCTGCCTCTGCCTCCCAAGTGCTGTAATTAAAGGCGTGCACCACTGCATGCAGTGGCGATTCTCCTCCTCCCTTGCTGGTCCTTGCCCAGGAACCTCAAAGTCCCGCCTCCGTCTCCAAATCTGTGACATCCACCATTCCACCCATCCATGCATGTATGCATCCATCCACCCATCTATTTATATGTGTCAGTCTATTTGTGTCCCAGCTCATGTTTGGAGATCAGAAGATAGCTTGTAGGAGTCAGTTTTCTTCTTCTGCCATGCCTGTTCCCTGACAGGATCAAGCTTAGGTCCTCAGCTGAGTCATTATCACTAAGTCTCTCTCACAAGATATGTGTAATTACAGGCAAAACATTTCAGCAGTAAGAGATGCGAATGGCACTGCAAGTTTGTCAGGACTGGTCTATAGGTCCACTCAGTTCTCCCTTCTTTCAGTCCCCAATGCAATACAGACTTTCACAACCATTTTTTTGGTAGTGCTGACTGGCAACAAGCTCCATGTTAGTAAAGTATGATGTGAGTGATCTGCCTCCTGGATTCTGGGTGACAGGCATTTTCTTGGTATTTGTAATGCTGGAAACACATGTGCTAAGTAAATCGTTTTTCCCTGAGGTAGTGTGTCTGCCATGAGTACACCAGATAGACTTGTCTCTGTTAAGTTATATACGCTGTGAAGTAACACCGTATATACTGCTTCATTGGCGATGCCTACAGTGATCTATCGGAAAACCAGGAATCAAAATGGCTTACCTATGAGAGCTTTTATTATCTCAGAAAATGAGCCGAAAATAAAACATAAGGCAGGACAGGGCATGTGTCAGGTTAAATGTCATCAAGAACCTAGCTATGTTGGCTTTGTCCCAGAGCTTTGCTTGCAAGATGTTTGCCATTTAGAGTCAGCATTGTGAAAGCTTTCTTGTCAGAGTGAAAATTTGTCTTGACACTAGGCTAAAAATCTGGGTCTCTCCCCTTATTGTTATTGTGTCTACCTGGAGCTAGAGACGGGCTATCTTACTGTAAGAGTTGGAAGAAAGAAGGGCACACTTGAGGGTGGCAGTGGTAAGATTTTCTTTTTCAGGCATACAGAGAAGCAGATTGTGAGCAGCTAACACTGGCCATTCATACCACGGTCCGTTAGAGTAACAGAGAAGATAGAATGGTAGCAGTGTTTATTATACTGGTTCATTCAAATATGCTTTAGATAGTCCACCAACAGGTATCTTACCCTAGAGGCCGAAACCCAGTAGTGGCTCATCCACAAGACTTTGTGCCTTGCAGTCCCAATTTGGCCTCAGAGTCCTGGAGGGTGTCTGGAGAGCCACTGGTCCCCAGTCTATACTAGAAGTGGAAAAGCTTGTGCTAATATTAGCGTAGGAAGCAGCAACAGCAGCAACAAGTAAGCAAATGAACTCAGCAGCAAGAGGGAAAGCCAAGTGTGCCCAAAGGTGACATCATCTACCTTCTCCATGTCCTTTTTAGTTAGGAACTTCTGCCTGCTACCAGAGGTGCCACGCACATTGGAATTGGGTCTTCCCAACATCAGTTAAGGCCTTGACAGGCAGGCCTCAGTGAAGGTCCCATACTATGTGATTCTGAAAAAATGTGGCAAGTTGACATTTAGAACCAACTATCATGGGGGCTAGAGAGATAACTCAGCTGTTAAGAGCATGTACTGCCTCCTCTAGAGGACCTGAATTCAATTCTTATAACACTGCTTTCTAACTTGGTTCTACCAAGTCACACTGGAGGAAGAAATGACTTTATCCCTCAAATTGATAATACATTCTGTTCCCCAGTAATTGATGGCACATTTTAGAATTTGGATCACTCTGGTGACATTAAATCACATGCTATAGATATTTTAACTCATCAGTACTTGATTTTGAACATATTCCTTTTGGGCTTTTGATTTCAGGACCATTCTGCCCCTGACCCCAAGTGCTGGGATAACAGTCATGTGCCGCTCTATCCCACCTGTGCTATTTTATTTTCTTAAAAGTTTATGTCTGTGAAGTTACATATTCTGACTGGTTGTGGTATTACAAATGCTTTTTGAAATAAATTTTAGGGTGGTTGGCTTTTGATGTAAAAACCTTTGGTGCTTGATCTTAATTTTTTTTTTTTACATAAAAATTGTTTACCTTTCTTCTTGTCCCATTTGTCTTATCTGTTCTCCATCCTCCCTCTCTGCTTTTCTCTTTTGAGGCAAATTCTTACCATGTGGCCCAGGCAGGCCTCAGTCTTCTTGCCTGAGCCTCCCAACAGCTGTCTGTCCACATAGAACCTTCAGATTCTAAACATTTTCTGATGGCTAAAATCAGAAATGGAACCTGCTCAGTAATCTCAGTGGTTCACATCAAGGTGCTTAGAGTTTAGAAGATTTATTATTATTATTATTATTATTATTTTGTTTTTTTGGTTTTTCGAGACAGGGTTTCTCTGTATAGCCCCGGCTGTCCTGGAACTCACTCTGTAGACCAGGCTGGCCTCGAACTCAGAAATCCACCTGCCTCTGCCTCCCGAGAGTGCTGGGATTAAAGGCGTGAGCCACCATGCCTGGCCCGAAGATTTATTTTTGAATCTAGTTATTTCCTATTCCTGTTTCCTATAGAGGAATAGTGATGTATTCTCATCCCCCAACTCCCAAGCATGCCTACACACATGGAATTACAGGGCCCGGAATGCACTTCGGATGAGAAGAAGGGATAGCACTAAGAAAGGAGCACCAGCAATGTTCTCCCCCTCCTCCCTAAATCTCCTCTTCTCACAATTTTTCTCCTTATGGGAAGTTTGGTTAATCTGAGCATTAGTTAATTCATATTTTCTTACAGTGCACTATGATTCTTAAATCTATTGGCTGATGTCTGTAATTTTCCCATAGTGGTAGTCATATTTTGCATATGAAATTGGTACTCCCAGGCTTCATTTGTAATTTACACAAAAGTCCTTCTAGCCACTCTTTTGTTCAGTAGACTTGTCTCCATGTTCGACTTGCATCTATTTATGTTCTTTGTATGAGTCATTATGTTCTTTGTAAACTGATGGAAAATCTTTCCACGCACATTTGTAAGAACATTTATTGATTTAATAAATCAGATGCTTGTCAGGCACGCATCCGAGTGAATTGTTGTTTGTGTGTAACGTAAGCATTGCTCTTCAGACAGACTCCATAAGTCATCATTCAATTACCATAAATATATAATCAGTCAGTAGTTTATCTTCTGAGGCACAGCTCCCACAGGAAAGGGGGTTTTGACGTGTAGAAATTGTAGGTGGCTGCTGGATGCTTCTAGAAGGCCTTTGTGTTCTCTAGACAGCTTAAACTTAGATTTTCTAATGCTGACTTTATAGACACAATTCAATAGATTTGATGGCTACCTAGAATTCATAATTCCTTTCCTGGGAACAATATGAAAAATTGTGAAACTTAGATAGGACAAATTGTGAAACTTAGATAGAAGTTGTTACATCATTAGACCTTGTCCAAATGTAATCCAAATGTAATCGAGTGACTGATTAGAAGAATTAGTGTTTGGAGGATGTTCCTGAAGGAATGCTTGATTTCTCTGAGTAATGGCAGAGCTTCGGTTTGGTGAGTTCCCTTGTTGTCAGTGCAGGGTTATTTATTCAGATATGTACATGTATATTACAAAACCAGGCAGTAGTGAGATGCTTATACTTAACTATATTTACCATGTTTTAATGTGACACTCACTTTGCTTTTCATCAGCATCTGTCTTAAATAGCTTTTGTTGAATGCATTATTTTGGTCTTCATCCTTCTGACATATCCTTCCTATCTTTCACATAGTAGGTTTAGTTTCATCAGCAACCAATGTCACTGCCTAATTATGCATACTTACCTCCTAGAAGTTCTAGTTGCTCCCCTAAAGTTAGAAATTGTTTATAATTTCTCATTAGCTTTCATTTTACTGCATGTTTTCTGTTTGTTCTTAGTAATTTAAAAGCGTTCATCAGTTCTCTCATATGGCCAGAAACACAAGGTAACTTAGCAGGGCTGCTTCTCATTCACTTTCTTGCCCATGCCAAAGACATTTCTAGAACTTGTCCCCTTCTCCGACGCTGAGCCAGATCTGTGGAGGTCTGATCCTTGATTGTAACCTTGAGTTGTAGCCCTTGTTTTCTGGGTGCTGTGTTCTATTTCTTCTGTTGATAGAATACACTCATATTGCCAATAAGGAGTTGTGTTGAAGATCTTATTTTCCTCCACAACCTGGGCATGTGTAAAATATCTTTATTTCTTCTTCAGTTCTTTGTTGTTGTTTGGTTTTGTCTTGAGGATAGGTTTTGTTGTGTAACCTGTATTGGCCTGAAGCTCACCAGCATGGCTTGCCACCATCCTGCCACAGCATCCCAAGTGCTGATGTCACAGATATGCGCTGTTTCGGTGTGATCTTCATTCTAATGGCTAGGTGGTGAATGGAGGGAATTCTGGGTTTGAGTTCATTGTCATGTCTGACTTTGAAGATGTTGATGAAGACTCCAGTGTCCAGTGCTATTCAGTTTCTTTTCTGACTCTGATTTCCACATATCGATCTTGTCTGTCTGTCTGTCTGTCTGTCTGTCTGTCTGTCTGTCTGCCTGCCTGCCTGCCTGCCTGCCTGCCTGCCTGCCTGCCTGTCTGTCTGTCTGTCTGTCTGTCTGTCTGTCTTCCAAGTGTTTGAGAATTTTGGCCATCCCTCATGGCCATGTTTTTATAACTCACCTACCCCATGGTCTCTCCTCTCTCCACTTCTGCCTTCTTCCTCATGGTCTCATTTCTCTAATCCCAAACTCAAGAGCCAAAATTGTTCCCTGTCTCTCTTTTGTCTAGCTGTAGACATAGACATCTTTATTCAACACTCAGAGGTTACTTGGGGGCAAGTAACTTAGTGTCACTTGGGTCTACATGCAAATTCCCTCATCCCTGGGACCAACCTGGCTATGGGGGCCAGCCGTTAGCGTTAGAATGCATAGCAAAAGACCAAACTTGGACATGCTTTATCTCTGCAGTTTTGAAATTTAACAGTGCTGCAGCTCAGTGTTGACTTTACAATGGTTAGCAGGATTGGTGTTGAGAATATTTTCTTGAATGTTCGAGAAAAATGTCCTTATTCTCTTTAATCCTCCTTCCTGGGCTTTCACATCGAGACTGCTTTTATGCTCTAAAGTTTTTTATTTCTTTCACGATTTCATCATATAGGTCTTTTGATTCTTTTGTTAAATTTTTGTTTTTTTTTAAAGTTTATTATTCATTGTTATGTTTTAAATTTTATTGTTGGAAGTAAGGGAATTTGAGATAGTACCTTACTATGTAGCCCAGGCAGGCCTCGAACTCCAGGCAGTTCTGTCTTCTCAGCCCCTTAAGTGCTGGGATTACTGGTTTGAACCATCACACTGGGCTGCAGTTTTAACTGTCAATAAAGTTCATCTCTCCCTTCCTCCCGTTTCTATAATCTATTGTCTCTCTATCAGTATATCTGCATCTATACATAAATCCACCGACTTGTGTTTCCATACTCAAGTGTATGTGCTTGAGGGCTTTCTTAGCTTCAGTGTGTATTTTGTATTTAAATAGCATCTGGAAAGTGAATCATTTCTCGTTGTTTCCCATCTGTAGACTTTTCCTCTGTCAGACAGTGTCTGTGTTACTATGAACCTTTCCACACACACGTCTTCACCTCTGAAAGCTTCTTCTTTACATGGTCAACTGTACATTTAACTCTTTTCATTCCTATTTCAACATTGATTGCCCTGGGGGCGAGGGAGTTGATTCCGTGGTTATGAGTGTGTGCTACTTTTCCATAGGACTGAGGTTTGCTTCCCAGTACCCATGTCAGGTATCCACAAATACCTGATACTCTATCACCAGGGGTTCTCCATCTTCTGGTCCCCTAAGGTGCATGAGCACATACACACACAGGCACGTACATACATACATGTATACACTCACAGTCTTTGAAAACATAAATCTAAGGATTGTTGGGGTGATGTAATGGTTTTGCTGTTGTCAAATGGCTCTCTGCTGAGCCTGAGGAACTAAGTTCAGTACCTGGAACACACACCTAGGAAGGATAGAACTGACAGAGTAATGTTTGCTAACCCTCTGTTTATTAAATATGATTTGAAATGAGTATGGCAGAAATTTTTTAATGTCCAAACTGATGATAGCACACACAAGGACCTTAGTCATTGTGAGTATCACTTCCAAATACATAGTTTCTTCCAGCATTATGTAGATGAAAAAAGACTTAATCCTTTATTAAAAATCAAATCAAAACAAAAAACTTATATAAATGGTCTTCTATTTTTCCAGTGCTTTGAAAGCTCTTAGGACACAGCACACTGGGTGGCTCCTGTTTCACACTGGTTACCAGATTGTTAGCTTCAGGTCCAAAATAAACAAGAGATGTTTTAGAGTCTTTCCAAGCTCAGATTGATTTTTTTGTTGTTAATATCTGGCAATATTTTATTTGAATATACATTTAGTGCTCACATTTCTCAAACTGTCTTGGCAAAACAGCCTGTCAGGGCTTTAGTTTTTTGTGGTTCCCTTTTTCCTTGGTTATTGAGGAAGCACGGAGGACCAGGCTGTGCAGACCACCCAAGCTCAGGACTGTCTGTCTGCTCTTGCAGAGCAGACTTGGGGGATGCCACCTCAAGGCAACCGTTGTGTGTTCTAATATTGTAAGTGCCAGTGTGACGGTAAAGATGGGAGTAAGGAGGTGTGAGTGCATGTCGGGTGGGAACCAAATTCAGATCTGGTGGGAAGCAAAAGGAAGATATTTTGGTGTAGGGAATATTTAAAATAGTAAAGTGGGAGGAACTTAAGGCCATCTTTTTTTCTTTTTTTAAGTTATGTTCCTAATATTAGGTTTGACTATCATGATGGCTCATTTTTTCTTAACTATTCATGTTAATGTCATGAGATTGATAAACTTAATTCAGAGAAGTAATGATGCCAGCTAGGTGTGTTTCTGTTTTCCCTCTGGTTGTTAAGACAGAGAGTAGGACTCAGAACGCTTGGCTTCTCAACGCTCCTCCATCAAGTGCTTGCTGCCTGCACAGTTCAATTTAGGCTTAGGCATGCTGCATTTTTCTATCTATAAAATGGAAGCGATAGCTGTGGCTTGCAGACCTGCAGTGAGGTGTTAGTGAATTGATCCTCTAAAGGATTTAGTTGCTTATACATGTTGAGTGCTCAGTGATCATGAGCTCAGTAAACAAGCTTGGGTAATCTCCTTTAAACTTGTAATTGGATAAGGTTGGGGAGGAGGCCAACAGAGGGCCACAGCCTAACCCCGCACACCTATTACTTTATGAGACTGAAAGGAAACTGCTATTGTGCTCTAATTAAGGTTTTTTCCAAAGGAAGATTATCTTGGATAATAAAGGTGAGCAGAGGGGAATTACAGAATCCTCCTACACTCACCAGTGCCAGAGTAATGTAATGATGTTTGAGAGGAATAGACTGAGGTTTAGCGATGATGTTTTGCTGTCTGTGAAGATGGGAGGAAATGTGAGGTAAGGACCCTGGGTGGACTCTAGAAATGGGAAAAACAAAGATTTTTTTTTTCCCAATAGAGCATTTCGGTGGAATGTCTTCCTAATGAAGCATTTAGTTATGGTTAAATCCATTTGGAATTCTGCCACTGAGTTCATGGTGACTTCTTACAGCAACAGGGGAAGCAGACACTCATAGGAGCCATTCCCATTTTATAGAGAAGAAAGTAACATGTGGGTGGCAATCTGATTTGCTGGAATCTGAGACAGTAGAGGGGATTCTTGGGGGTCTCATTGACTTTATGATAGATAGTCCCCCAGGGAGGGAATCCAAGCCTCGTGGCTTGGTAATACCTTCTTACCAGAAGTTGGTGTTCACCTCAGACCTGTAGTTAATTCTGGCCACTGAGCTGTGCCTCTCTGTGAGCTGAAGCCCACACATCGAGTCTCTTCTCCTTCAGATGCCTTTGGCAGATAACCACCCCCCCCTTTTTTTATTTTTGGTTTTTCAAGACAGGGTTTCTCTGTATAGCCCTGGCTGTCCTGGAACTCACTTTGTAGACCAGGCTGGCCTCGAACTTTGAAATCCACCTGCCTCTGCCTCCCAAGTGCTGGGATTAAAGGCATGCACCACCACACCCTTTTTTTAAACCAGAAGGAGTCATTGTCTGAGGTGGTTCTTCTTCTTCCTCATGTTGAGGATTTATGTGTTCCTTTCTTCTTCACTCATTTTAGCAGGGGTTTCATCAGGAAACATAACCAGTGCTCTCTCGGCCCTTCAACACCCGGGCAGCATACTCATTTTTGACTCAGGACAGTGCCTCCTCTCATGTCTGTGCACTTGGGCTGCAGACAGAAGCACATTCAGCCGAGATGGCTAGTGAGAGCCCCACTCCTGATGTTGTTATGAAAGCCTCCATAGTTACCTCCGTCTTCCCTCACGACCTTCATGGTGGAACAGTAAGTAGAAGGCAAAATGTTCCTATGTGCTCTGCCAAGACAGACTTAATGAATGCTTCTCTTAGTTTCGAGAAACTCCCGTGGTTTGTGTGCACATCTATGAACTTTCCAGGAATTTATACGCTCACAAGCCCCTTCCCTACGTTTGATGGAAGGAAGCATAATTTTGGGGAGTGGGAGCATATATATATATATATATTGCATGTATGGAAATTGATCGTTTAATGAGGGGTATGCCGAATATCAGAAATTTAAGACCTGAGCTGGATTCCCCCCAACCCCTGAAGTTTGAACTCAGGGCCTTTTATATGCTACATGAACCTTTTGGTGTTAGGCAACTCCATTGGCCCCAAAGCTGGAGCCTGATATAGCTGTCTCCTGAGCCTGACAAATAGAGGTGGATGCTCACAGTCATCCATTGGACAGAGCACAGGGTCCCCAGTGGAGGAGCTAGAGAAAGGACCCAAAGGAACTGAAGGGGTTTGCAGCACCATAGGAGGAACAACAATATGAACTAACCAGTACCCCAGAGCTCCCAGGGACTAAACCACCAACCAAAGAGTATACATGGAGGGACTCATGGCTTCAGCCTCATATGTAGCAGAGGATGGCCTTGTTGGTCATCAATGGGAGGAGAGGCCCTTGCCCCAGTACAGGGGAATGCCAGGGCCAGGAAGGGGGAATGGGTGGGTTGGTGAGCAGGGGGAGGAAGGGAGGGAATATGGGGTTTTGGGATGGGGAAACCAGGAAAGGGGTTAACATTTGAAATGTAAATAAAGAAAATATCTAATTAAAATAAAAGAAAAAATTAAAAAATAAAAATAATCAATAAAAAATTGCATAAAACTTAAAAAAAAAGTTTTTTCTCAGGTCTTCCTGTTGTTGGGAGTAATGACAAAAGAACATACTAGTGTTAAGATTATGGTTCATAGTGTGCGTCTTTTTAAGTTATATGAACAAATTTTTATTCAACTAGAAATCTCAATTACTGTGTCTTTATAGGCACATATGCCGAGAGTTTCTTATTCTCCCTCATTGTACAGGAAGAATTCAGTATAAGTGTTTGGTAGTACATGCAATCCCAATATTCAAGAGACAGAGAGAGGCGGACCATGTGAATGAAGTTACTCTAGGGCAGCCTGTTTCAAAAGACATAACCCAACAAAAACACTCAAAGGGAAGAGAATAACTTTTCTCAGGTCTGGTCTCCCATTATAACTTCCTTAATCATTCTGGGTTAAAGATTAAGTACTTCACGGTTCCTTGTTTACACATTCTATTTTCAGCTATTTCTTTTTTTAGTTTATTTTTATGGGTACGAGTACTTTACCTGCCTGTGCCCTGATACCCGAAGAGGCCTAAGGAAGGATCTCTTGGGACTGGAGTTACAGGCGGTTGTGAGCTGCCTCATGAGGGCTAAGAGTCAAACCCTGGAAGCTCTAGAAGAGCAGCCAGTGCTTTTAACCACTGAGCCAGCTCTCCAGCACCTATTGTTTTCAGCATTTTTTTTACAACAGGATTTATTTGTATGTTTGTTTGTTTATTTACATGCATGTGTATGTGTGTATGTATACTCAAGTATACCTACACATGTGCAGGTACTCGATGAATATGTGTGTATGCATATGTGTTTGTGTATTGGGTGCCCGATGAATCCAGATTAGGCCATTGGATAGTCCAGAGCTGTGGTTGTGAGCTCCCTGGTGTGGATGCTGTGAACAGAATTCTGGTTCCAGGAAAGAACACATCGTGTTCTTAAGCACTGAGTGGTCTCTCCGGTCTCTCTTTACCCTTCTAGGCCCAATTACTCAGACCTTAACCATCCATTTCCAAAAATCCCATCCAAGCTATGAAGGGGCAGGGGTGCAGTTTTAGCCCCAGTGCTTGGGAGGCAGAGGAAGAGGATCTGCATGAGTTCAAGGCTAGCCTACTCTTCAAAGTGAGGTTCAGGTCAGCTAGGGCTGTTAGTGAGACCCTGTCTCAAAAACAAATCAAACATTAACTTCCCACACCCTCAAAAATACATCTGAACGAATATAATGTTGCTGCTGAATTTTTGTTTAATAACATTTTTCTGTCTTTCAAAAGTTCATCACGAGACCCCTTACAATTCCATAGACAGACGAAGATTTGTTTTCTTGGAGCCTTCTTGCAGAGAGAGCAAGAGGCTGGTTGTTCCCTAGATCACAGTACAGAGGAGACAGGCTCGCAGAGGGAGCCTGCTTGGGAAGCTGGAGCAGGGCTTTTCAGAGGAAACAGTAATTATATGGGGGAGGGCAGTCCTGATTGTGAAAGAACACAATTGGAACAAATTACATTTAATGATCTAATTGGCGTTTATTAGCATTCATGAGCCGGGCAGGTTACCATCTCCGAGATAGGAAGGCTCTGTGGGAGCTGAGCAGAGACGTCAGTCATTCAGGTAGAGCAGTCCCCTTTCTGATGGTTGGTATTAATTTTCTGCCTTTTGGAAAGAAAAAGCTCTTTTGTTTTTCAAAATTCAGTTTGACTATGGAGCGCCTAGCATGAATGTCTCCATTTTGCCATGGTATAATCTTTTGGACCTAAATAGTGTAGTTCAAAACTGGTCTTTGGGCTTTATTTACTGTATCTTTGGGCTTTATATACCTGTGACCAGATGAGCCAGCTGCCCCGCATAATAAAACCACAGGCTGCAGGAATATGCATCATTAGTGTTTGCTAATGATGATGGCATTGGACTCCTCTAAGGTTATTTTAATATACTCAACACCCTGTGTGTTTACGCCTAGAACTGGTGTTAATGCTACAGGAAGGATTAATGCATACGAGGTGAAGAGTGGGTGCTTTCTCTTGTACAGAGTACAGTGTGGCTGGGCTTCTTTTGCAAGGTAATGGGGACTGAAAGTAAAGCCACATGCTAAAAGTAAGTGCTCTGTCAGTGAACTATAGCCCCCAGACCCATTGTATTTATTTTTTTCTAAATTTCTTGGGACTGCTTGTCTAGGCTGGACTTGAACTCACTCTAGCCACACTGGCTTTGAATGTGCAGCTCTGCCTGAGCTTCCTGAGTAGCGGGGAGTGAAGGTCTGTGCAACCATGCCGCCTGTATCTAGATCTTAATGCTATAAAATAGTCAATACAAGTATTGTGCTTGTATATTCACTACTATTCAGAAGAGAGAATAGAACCAGAGCCTTACCATTTTTTTGGGTCGTTCCTGTCAATTCAAGTGTGTTCTGCATCTGTTTCAATGAGATGCCTATTATTCTGTGTGTGAGATGTCTGTGTTACGTAGCTGTAAGGTCATAACACCACTCACTAAACTTTTAAGAGGCCTAAAGCTATTTGTTTAGGAGACATTTTTTCCTAGGTGGAGTCTTTCAAACTGTAATGCTTGCATTTTTCAAGCTTAAACTGTGTGGTCGTAGCTGCATCACCTAAAATTTCATCCCCCATCTGAGCCTAAGCTCAGAGCAGCACCATGCTGATCATGAGTCTCTGCTGTGGTTTGATTGTAAACTGTTCCCCGAGGTTCCTGTGCTTGAAACACTTGGTTCCAGGCTGGTGGCACTATAGGGATGGTTGTGTATCCTTCAGGAGGTGGAATCCTTTTGGAAAAAGTGAAACACTGAGAGTGGGCCTTGAGACATATATATTTTTAAAGTAGGGTTCCGCTGCAACTTATTGACTATAGATACAATGTGGCCAGCTGGCTTCCACTTCTACAGGAAAGGAATGTATTCCCTTGAACTTTGATCCAGAATAACTCTATCCTTCTTTAAATTGCTTCCTGTTAGGTACTTTGTCATAGCAACAAGCACAGTAACAAAGTCACTTTAGGAATATATATATATATATATATATATATATATATATATATATATATATATATATATATATATATTTCACTTTAGGAATATATATACATATTTACAATATATATACATATTTACACACACACAAATTGGGACTTCTTTATGACCACAAGCACAGTTACAAATATAGCCACTTTAGAAACTATAGATTGGGACTTCTTTACGACATTTAACATTTTGTTTATATATATATATATATATATATATATATATATATATATATATATATGAATGATATATTTATATATATGATATATTTATATATATAAATGATAAATATATATCATATATGATATATATATATATATGATAAATATAACCTATTGTTGGTAAGTTCTGGTATGCAAATTTAACATTATTTTAAAAAGCGGGAGAAACTGTTTTAATTTAAGCCTATGAGACAGACATAATAACCACTATACTATGAAAACTGTTGAGTTGAGTATAGGCAAAAACTTACATGTTCCTTTCAGCCTTGCCATAGCCTTTCTGTTTGACAAAAGTTAACATTGAAGTCCACCACTTATAGTTGAGGTTCATGAGCCTAAGAAAGATAGAAAGAACTAATCTTTTAGCCTTTTTCTTCTAAGAGTAAAGGGATAGGACCCCTCCAGAAATAATCCTGGGGCACCTGCAGGTCACTGTCCTCTTGATCAGACCATTTGTGAGGCTACCAGAGACTGGGCTTAATCATTGTGTTTTGCCAAAAGGAGAGTCAGTGGAGAAACCACATGTTCAGCAAGACTGTGACCCACCCTACCAAATGGTATTGTTGGTGGAGAGGAAAGACCAAAGGAACCTCAGCCTCTGAAGGGCATGAATGCCAATCCCTGAAGAGCCCTTAGGGAGCAAAGGGGTTAATTTTTAGCCCCATACTTGGAAATGAACACCTGGGAGGAAAATCCAGCCAGAGTGGCGTAGCTGATGCTACCACGGAGTTCCTAAATCTCTAGAATCAGGGGTGGTAATGGCGCCCAGCTCCATTTCATGTCTCCATTTCAGGTGACCTTTCTCGAGTCTTTACACTATTCAAGCAATAGATGGCTCATCAGATGGCACATCAGCCCTGAGCCCTGAAGAATGGAGTAGAACAAATGGCGGAATGGGCCAGAGGTCCATCTGAAACCTCCCTTTGCTTCTCCTTTCCCCCTCAGCCTTTTGCCCTTCCACGCACCATTTTTGCTGAAAGGAAATCTATACCAACAGCGGGCAAGCAAGGTCCATTGTGAGTTTCTCTCCAGAGGAACACAGTTCTGGCGCCTTCAGATCTGTGTGGACATGTGAATATCCTTTCATGCCAGGAACTTCGATTTCAGACATCACTTGCCTTGCTGTCACATACCAGGGTCCAGCCAGAGACAGTCCTTCACCCCACCTCCATGGAAATGTGGTAGACGATTTGGCAGGCTTGTTAGCCATCTAGAAGTGAGTGTGACACTTCAGAAAAATAATCAGAGGAGTAAACATACGAAGTTGGTTATTTTAGAGAAATGAGAATGGATTAAGGACTTTCATTTTTGTCTCTTCTCCCTAACCTTACCATACCCCCCGCCCCAATCTGTTAACAATGTGATCTTTTCACTTGGTGCTCTCTGTAAGACCTACATCTCATGTTTATCCAAAGAGAACATTGAGATACTGCCTTAGGAAGTCTGAGACCCTGAGCAGCTTCTAAAGGGCACAGGGAGAGGTGGTCACTGAGGAGGAAGGCCCTGCTTAGCACCCCTAGAATTTACCACCTGTGCCGTCAAGTAACCTCTTGTGCCCTGTAAATGTCCTTCACATACTCTGGGCACTGAGAAGTAGACCTGAGTTGGACATGTCCTTCCTTCAGGCTGGCCAGGAACACACCTGTTAACTTCTACCCAGCAAAACCCAAAGTAAAGCAACTTCCATTGAGAGAAGGATACAATAGTGTGTTCCCCAAAGAGACAGAGTAAGCATACATAATACAGCATCTGATAGATGATCCATTAGAACCCAGGAACTGGCTACGCAATTAAGAAGAATGTGCTGATCGTGATGTTCATTGTATGTTTTGTAATTTATCATAACACTTGTGCACATACACACACACATACACATATACACACAATCACAACTCACTTGAGAGCATATTTAAGTTAATCTCTTTCCATCTGTATCACCCCCACCCCAATGCTAAAAGCCAGGGGAGGGTGATTTCCAGTCAGAATTCGGCAGCTCTTAGTGGCCTGTGGCTCAGTAGCTCAGCTCCGCTGGTAGAGTAAGGCCACAGCAAGCTGTTCACATATGGCACTGAGACAGATTACAGTGTGTGACTGGGACTGTCTTCATCTCCTATATATCTTTTGATGGGTTTTGAACACAGGTGTCATATTTAGCAAGAAAAAGGATGAAGCAACTCATTATTAAAGAAAAGGTATGCTTTGGTAAGAAACCATCATTTGCTATACAGAAAATGTAATGACAAAATTACTAAAGCAGCATTTAAAAAACACCACACACACACACACACACACACACACACACACACACACTCACTCACTCACATCTGTTTACTGTATGTGTGTGTCAGGGTGGAAGTGGCAGGAAGGCAACTGCACATGTGTCGTGTAACGTGTGTGTGTGTGTGTGTGTGTGTGTGTGTGTGTGTGTGTGTGTGTGTGTGTGTGTAAGTGTGGTGTCAGAGGACTTCATGCAGAAGGCAGTTCTTTCTCTCCATCCTTGCCTGGTGAGCTTCTCCCTGCTCTCAGGCAGAATCTGACCTATTATGTGCAGACTGTCCTGCTAGGCTCTGTTGCCCCTCTGGTCTGTGTCCATCCTGTGCTTTGAAGTTCTACACCTCTGTAGCAGCATTGAGAACACAAGGCCTACTTTATTTTTCATGTTGAAACTGTTTCCCTTTGCTTTGCAGCCAATTAAAATACTCTATAGTTTCCATAGCCTGTCTTTGCGGTGCAACTCTGGAATGATGGGGCATGGCTGTACTGAGCAGTTGTTTTTCAGAACCTTTTTTTTTCCCCCTCCCCCTGACTGCTGAAATCTGCTTTAAAATGATCTATATTTGTTTTTTCTCTTCCATTAACTTCTAATTAACGGCACTACCAGCGAAACTGAATTTTTAGAGTTGAGGGATGAGTTTTCATAGTGATTAGATTTAACAATAAATCAATTATGACGATTGCCACAGGCTTCCATGCCCTTGCCAAAATCCATTTTTAATATATTTTATTGTCTCTGAGAATTTCACCCGTGCGTGTGTGTTTTCATCCTATTCATTGCTTCTCCTCCCCTAACTCTCCCTGATCCATGTTGCTACCATTGTCTTCTCCTTCATCTTCTCCCTCCTCTATCCTGTTCTTCCTCTTCTTTTCCTTCTTCTTCTAAAATAACCTATCGAGGCCAGTTTGTGTTGCCCATATACTCATGGGTGTGAGTAGGGCCATCTACTTCACCAAGTTTATGTCCTGCACGTACACAGTCTGATCACTCTTCTCAGCTACTTTCGTAGTTCTGATCTTCACAGTTCTGATCATGCACTCAAGGTTGCAGGCAGTAGAATAAGGATGAGAATGGTGCATGCTTTGCCCCCATCTTTCCATTATTGATATTCAGGCTTCCCTGCATGCGTTTGCATGAAGAGGAGGATGAAGCTTTAGCAGAGGGTTGGTGACAAGTCAGTAAGTCTGGCTTCTCTCGCTAACCATCGAACAGCAGTCACCCCAGTTCTCCGAATGCTGCCAGGTCAGCCTTGATTGTATCAAGCGACTGAGATTTGAATTGTTATAGTATTTGCTTACTTTCTGACCCTATTGATACCGTTTAAAGGTTTGTTTCTCTTAGTCCCTTTGGGGCATGGAATCTAGCTAAGTGCTCTGCAGGAAGGGGAAACGGGACATGGTTAACGCAGAGTGTTGATTCCAGCAGAGAAATTTTGTCAATACTTCTTTTAAGTACAAAGATTTATGTACAAACCCCAAACAATTGATTTTAGCTAAGCTTTCGCCTAACACTGCAGTGTGATGTGAGCTATATACTCACCGGAAGTGGCTGGGGCAGTCTGCCTCAGGAAAGCACTTCAGTTCACTTTGAATCATGGATCTTTCTGCAGCAGATGATTAACTTTGGTGATTGTATTGTTTTACAGCCTGCATACTAGAATGATCGGTAATTCGGTGTGGCAGAAGCGGGCAGTAATCAGATGCTATTTAAAATATTATCAGTAAGATAATAGGCAATAAATTATTAATTCGTGCCCAATGTCTCCATTTGATGGCTGTTCAAATGTTACTCTTACCCTTTAAATGTAGCAATAGCTTTCCATTTCTGTGAAAATAGCAGTATATTATGATTTATTATTGAAATTCTTTTTCGTAGAGAAACAACTTAAATATGTTTGATGAATTAATAATTTTTAATCAGTTTTTTGAAAATATGATGTTTTATGAACTTTGCAACCTAGTACAGTTGGCTAGATCTGTAATTCCAGAGCCATGGAAGCAGGGGCAGAGGGAGCTCAGCTTTAGGATGGCCTGGGTTATATCGTGGATACAGTCTCAAAAATAGGACAGAATATCAGTAAAAACAGACAAACAAACAAACAAAACAACAACAACAACAACAACAACAAGTCTTACGTACTTGCCTGGGGTTCTGGAGTAAGGCTGGAAACTGAGAGGCTGTTTCACCTTTCCCGGAAGGCTTTGATGAGACCTGTACAATCGACCCCAGACTTGGGAAGCCAAGGCAAAAGGATCAAGAGTTCCAGATAGAAAATCAAAGGCTAGCCTGGGCTCCAGGAGAACATGTCTCAAAACAAACAATAAAGAAATGAATAAACAATAGTATAAGACAAAGATGTTAATATAATTATAATACAATACTATTGAATGCCTAGGTGTCAGAAACCAGAAGACCCTGCCCTGATTGTTCCTCCCCCTTCCTTCTTTCCTTCCTTCCTTCCTTCCTTCCTTCCTTCCTTCCTTCCTTCCTTCCTTCCTTCCTTCCTTCCTTCCTTCCTTCCTCCCCCCCTCCTTTCGACAAGGTTCTCCTTATGTAGTCCAGTCTGGTCTGAAATCTCCTGTGTGGTATAGGCCACAACACTAGAGCATTATAGTCCTTCTTTCTGCCACAGCCTCCTGAAAACTGGGCTCATATCTATGCATCCGAGGTGGCCCACCTTAAATTTATATTCTTGAGACATGTAATGTTTTCTAAAATTTCTTTGGAAGAATTTTGTATCCATTTTACATCTTAAATCAATAGTTCAGACTATCCCCGGGATTTTTTTTTAAACTTTGGGGTCATCTGTGTAACATGATATGCTCGTAAATATCGGGGCCAAAAGCAGAAACTCTAGAAATGATTGTCTGTTCACCCTACTACTCACCTTACACCCCTTTCTTTCTTCCTTGGCTTGGAATGAACTAATACACCTCAGCTAAGTGTCACTGTCCCTATGAATTGATTCTTTCTTCTTTCCTCCTCCATCAGGAATGCAGATTGCAAGCTTTTCAGGAGACACCTTAAACATCAGTTAGAGCCAGTCAAAGGTGTTGCTTCATCTCCTTCCAGAGGACCATATACATGGCACAGTGAGGCGGGGGTGTTGGTGTGTTTATCCTTAACACTGAAAGCAAAAGTTGGTTGGTTTAGAAAAGAACTTGTTACTATTGTAACATGGTGTGTAAGAATCCTGTGTGTTACATGAGGACATGGTGACTTCCAAGATAGTTCTCCCCTCTAGCCATCTGTCTACACCTCATTTGTTTTTATTAATAGAAAACTTCCAATTCTATTCTTTAGAAATATTTGAAGGCAATACAGTAAAGCTATACTATGGTACCTTTAAACATATTTTTTATTCTTGATGTAGTAATTTGTTAACAGTTAAAATATAATGTTTGTGGATGTACTATTTATAATTATTGGTTGATATGTATAAAATGTAGCGATTTTCATTTGTCTATACAGTTAACAAGGGTTGCCCAAATCTAAGCAAAAATCTTGTGTTTGGCTTCTCACTGTTAATCTGGGAAAGTATTAGCTAAGTATTTCTTCCGAGCATGGAAACATATCAACATGTAGGTTTGTATTTGAAATTCAAGCATAATTTCAAGTGTTCACTGCTAATGTGGCTCTTAATTAAAGCAAAGTTAGTTGAGAAGATACACTGGAAATTATTAGTTTACTAAAAAAATGAGTTCTGCTTCCCCGAAACAGTTTTTCTTGCCCCGTCCCAGGCTAGGACATGTGTCTTATTCAACTTAGTTAAATTTGCTAGCAGCAGGGCTGCCAGATCGGCACTGGTCTTTCCAGGTTATAAACAGTGAGCTTTTGTGCTTTGGTTTTTTTGGCTCCAAAAACTCTAACACTGCTTGTGCTTGTGTTGGCGGTATCAGTTGGAGGCTGTACTGCTTAAATGGTATCCACAGTTACTGTATGTAATTGTAGTTTATATGCAAGATTTCCTTCAAATCCAGGGGAAGGAAGAGGCCTTCACCTGAGTTTTGATGGCTCATTCTTGGAAGCTAGCAACTGTGGAATGCTTTTCCCGTGGTTAATCTGGAGCTAAGTTAGCTGTAGGTTGGGCCTGGGTCTGAAGCATCTCTTTGATTCACTTAGGAATACAGTGACTGGGGGTTTCTCTAAACTTGGGAACCTCTGCATCTGTGTGACTATCCAGAGACAGAGTATCAGCTGTTCTATTAAATGACATAATCAAGTGCTCTGTAAATAAAAGATGTTAAAACCCACGGAAAGATCTTGGTGTAATCAATTCCACTGACTGCTTTGCAAGGTACCCTCCCCACCCCAACACCCATTTCTAAGTACAGTTTTACTGATAGAACTTCAGGTTTAATCTCATTGAGCACAGAAGCTGCTCTTTGGTGTTGAACCACAGTGATGAGTCTTGCTAGCCACTGTGAAATGTATTGTAGATAGCCAAAGGGTGTCTCAATTAAAAATCCCCTGGAACAAAGCTCTGTTAACAAAATTGGCTTGGGCACAGTGGATTGAGAAAGTTCCCTCACCAAGGAGCAGGGAAGTCCAGGAGTAACCTTACACACAGCTGTCTTATACAGGCTTCTTGGTTCCAGGCAGTTCATTGAGATGGGCAAAACCAGCAGAAATGATGCAGGGTCTGCGCATGCTAGTGCCAAAGACAATGTCAGGGTGTGTTGGAGGTCATTCCCCTGTTTCTGTTCTTGCCTGTTGTCAGAGGGAAGAAGCAGGGCCCTTCAGCTTAGGGGTGAGTTCTTTATTTGGAGGGAGGAGTGTCTTGGGGTGAGGGGTCGAACTTTAGCATAATGACTCCCTCTATTTCCAGTAACATTTCTTTCTGTGGAACAAAAGAAGATAAAACAAACAGTGTCATTAAAAGTCACTTTTTCAATTTGGTATATTTACACAATGGAGTACTACTCAGCTATTAAAAACAATAAATATATGAAATTCCTAGGCAAATGGATGGATCTGGAGGCCATCATCCTGAGTGAAGTAACCCATGCACAAAAGAACTCACATAACATGTACTCACTGGTATGTGGATATTAGCCCAGAAACCTAGACTACCCAAGATACAATTTACTAAACACATGATACTCAAGAAGAAGGAGGATCAAAATGTGGACACGTCACCCCTTCCTAGAATTAAGAACAAAGCACACATTGAAAGAGTTAAAGGGAGCATTTGTGCAGCTCAATCCAAAGGATGGACCCAACGACTGCGGCTGCCAGGC
>CACVCL010022157.1:0-47294 GCA_902729485.2 Mus minutoides | reverse complement strand
TTTTTTTTTTTTTTAGAGCCAGCAAACAGAATTCCCAAGGAATTCAGCAGCTTTCCAAGTCTCTCTGCCAGTACATGGCAAAGTCTGGGATGCCAAGCTCAGCACACCCCTCCCCCCATCTCAGAGTGAATGCTGGCGCTGACAGGATACCCTTGCCCAAGGGGGTCTGGGAGCACATCTGTAAGACAATGTCCTCCCTGGCCTTCGCAAAGAATCTGCAGGCTTCCATCAGCCCTTTCTCTAAGGAAGCCAGGACAAGCAGAGAGCAAATAGCAGAATGGTTTGGGGTTCTAAAAGTCAAATTTCTGCCATTCCTGCTTTGGGGGGGTTTGTGAAATCCCTGGTGACCTGTAGCAGATCCCATGCATTCCAGGAGCGTGTAATGAAAACAGCCTGGTCTCCCCAAGTGACTGGAAAAGAGCACGGCGGGCGGCTGGCTCTCTCGAAAGTCAAGAGTTGTGTTATTTCTCAGCTCCTTGCGGAGAGTCAAGTCAGGCTGCCTCCCCCAGACGGAATGCGGGGCCACCATAGCGGGCGCCCTTCCTTTGGGCCAGATTCCCATCCTACAAACCTCCACGTGAGAGGCCCTTGGGAATGGCTCATTGTTTGGAATTTAAACATCCCCACTTCACCTAGACACAGAGAACTATTTTTTAGGTATGCCAAGAATTAACCAGCGAGGGCGTCCGTTTAATTGTATGTGAAACAGAAGCTAATAGTATCAGCCGGCTGGCCGCCTTCACCGATAGCGTGAGGCAAGAAGGGCTGTCAGAAAGTGATCAATGGACAGGCTTTGAGCAGATATACCTGGGGTAAAAGCACTCATGTGGCCAGTGTTCCCTTCATTCATCCCTTATAGGCAAGAAACCTAACTTTCTGTCTGCGTTCACCGTGTGAGTGGAACATCTTTGATCTCTCAGATCTGCAAGAATCCCAAAGGGAAGCAAGCGGTGGTTTTGATTATTATCTTTAAAGTCTAGAATTCCTTAGGTGAAATTTGGTATGAAATGCATCCACGCAGTGGGGGAAGGTGGGCGACTGTGTCAACGTCTGGGCCTCATTAAGGCGCAGCTATTTTCACTAGGCGGTGAACTGAAGCAACCAAATTCCTTGATAAAGCTGGAGATTTCCAGGAACTGCTTGTTTTAAAAAAAAAAAAAAAAAAGGCAGTTCTTCTGTCTGGTTCTTCTACATAGCACATAGCACCGTGAGTTCCCACTCAGCCAAACCCGGGGAGAAGAGGCGTTATCTGTTTTCTCAAATTGTCTCTAAAGTTATAATGCTCTGTTCACTGTTTGGTGTTGAACTGTTGGGTACACTATTCAATTTATAATTCCTTTCCATTGGCCAGCTGCTTTGGGTCTCTACAAAAGGCCAGGAAAGAAGGAGCAGATAATGTTATCCTAACAGTGGGGGAAACTGAGGCTGAGAGAGAGCCTGTGATTTGGGTAAAGTAGTGTTGTTTCTCACCTTCAAGAAGCAGGCCGATTCAAGGGATGGGATAGTCCACAAACTGCCCCAGTGTCTCTAAGGTCTCCCAGGTGTGCTAACAGTTTACACATCAAGGTGATCAGAGGCAGTTAGGACCCCAAGGGAAGCAATGTAATTCTAAGCCCAAGGCTCTTGTGCTAAGTCATGCTGCTTAGGTATTGGTTGTAATAAATCCTGGGCTGAGATGGCTCAGTCAGGAAAGGAGCCTGCCAGGGAAGAATGAGGGTCTGGTTTCAGATTCTCAATACCCAGATTAGAGGCCAAGCATGGCACCTGCTTGTAAAGCTCAGTGCTGGGAGGCAAAGGCACACAGATCCCTGAGCTAGCTGGCTGCTCTGGACTCCTTAATCAGTGAGCCCCAGGTTCAGTAAGAGACCTGTCTCCAAAAGGAAGGTAGGAGACACCTACCTACAAAATCTCTGCCCTCCACATGTTCTCTCTCTCTCTCTCTCTCTCTCTCTCTCTCTCTCTTTCTCACACACACACACACACAAAACTATATACACACCACACCACACAGAAACACACACACAACACATACACACCACACATATACCACACCACACAAATATACACACAAACCATATACATACCACATACACCATACCACACAGAAACACACACACAAAACCACATACATACCACATATACGCACAACCACACACACACACATGCTGCACACACACAACCACATACATACCACACACAACTACATACACACAACCACATACACACCACACACACACACAACAATGCGTACAACACACACATACACACACACACACCAATGCGTACAACACACACACACACACACACACACACAAATCCTATAAACATGACTCTTAGGGTTCAAACTCCATGCAGTCCCTGTTGTCTCTGTCCTAACCTCTTCAGGTTCCTTTTCTCATCTGTCCAGAGGAGATCCCTGAAAAGGCTGCTCATTGGACTGCTTCTCAGAAGTGGAGGTGATGCGCTCAAACTCTTAGACTTAGGCCTGTCACTAGGACTACAAAGTCTCTCTCTCTCTCTCTCTCTCTCTCTCTCTCTCTCTCTCTCTCTCTCCCTCTCTCCCTCTCTCTCTCTCCCTCTCTCCCTCTCTCTCTCTCACACACACACACTTGCACACTTGCACACATACATAACGTGCACACATGCAATATGTGCACACACAAATAAATAGGTAAATACATAAAAATTTTAAAGGATTCAAATGTAAAGGAGAAGGCTGAAATTTTTAAAGGAAATGGGGAAGGTTATATCCAAGATTGATTGTTTGTGCATTTCTCAAATGAAACACAAATTATAAAGCTGGATTCAACTTTTAAATTAAGAACTTCGGTATAGATGGCTCAGCAGCAGTAGCCCTTGTAGACGACCAAAGCTGGGTTCCCAGTACATACCTGGCAGCTCACAAATGTCTGTGCTTCAGCTTCAGTGATTCTGACGCCCTCTTCTGGCTTTTTACAGCACTGCATGCACATGCTGCACATACAGATGAGTAGGTGACCACATGCACATACATGAAAATAATTACAAAAAAACAAAAGGACTTCAGTATCGAAAAGTTAGTGAAAAAAACTTCTGTGTCAACCAACTTAGGAGTCAAAGATCCCCTGAAGGAAATAAAGTGACAATTTATAGCTAAAAATGTCTGGCATGGAAAAGGCAAGGGGTGGGATTCACAGTAGAAGATACTTATGAACAAACATTTCACTGAGATAAGAAGGATAACACAAGCACAGAATGAAAATCAAACAAAGAGCTGCTCCTTAAAAAGCTCTTGTAGAGAAAAGGCTTATACACAAGCATCCAAAACACAGACAAGAAAGTATACACCAGTTCACAGCAGAAGAAAAGTCAGGAAACCATCCAAACACAACCGTACTAGCCAGGGTTCCCCGGAGAAATGGGATCAATGGAATGCATGTGAAAATAGAAAGCTTTATTTTAAGGAATTGGCTTACATGATTGTGGAATCTAGCAAGTCCAGAAGGCAGGGTGAACCAGCAGACTACAGAACAGGGGAGAGAGATGCTAGAGTTGGCATCCAAAGACAGTCTGCCAACAAAGTCTACCCCCCCAACCCCCATATTCCATCTGAATCTTCGGCTAAGCAGATAAAAAAATCAGGCCCAGATCCAGGGTTTTGAATTAGCCCATCCCAACATCTGCCCCATGAACTATTGGAGTGCATGAAGGGTCCTGAGTATCCAAAACTGTAGACTTTCCATGACACAGGGCAACAACAGTAAATCCAAGAGTATATCCCAGTGGGGATCCAGTACTGATAGAGTCGCAGAAGCCAGAGGCCTCCTACCAGACCAGTGATTCACTGCAATGAATTGCAAAGCAAAGAGGTGTGGACAAAGGGTAGACTGTGGGACACACTGCAGTGCCCTACAACTTCCACAGCAAAATTTTCTTTCCCTGTTGTAGAGGGAGGTTGCAAGTGGAGGGCAGAGTGTGAAGGGAGGGGGAGATGAGTGGGATTAGGGTACATCATGTGAAACTCACAAAGAACCAATAGAAGTTTTTTTTAATAGACACATTATGGACAGCAATATATTGAACTTTACTCAATGCTGGATGATTAAAATGTGAGTTTCAAACAAACAAACAAGCTCACACAAAGACCCAGGATAAAATTCTACCACATAGCTGGGCACTGTGGCCCACAACATATGATGTGTGAAATTAATCATCTTTAAAAGAAAAAAATCCATCACATCTTCACAGCACAAATGATATCTAAGCCACACTGGAGCTTTCTCCATCACCCTGTATACTCTTAGACACAACACTGAGTAAAAAGAAAATCAAATGGAAGAAGAACCCCTGTGATGCCGCTGTATGCAGTTCAGAAATAAATAAAACTAAACTATATGTCTCTTACATGTATGTATAGTAAAATATAGCTATAAGTGTAATTATAACAAAGTCGGTCATTTCGGGGTTCTGTTTTCGTTGTGGGGTAAGTAGATTTGATACTGAGGATTGTACCCCAGGTTTCACACATGCCAAACATAGACCGTACCACTCACTCACAACCCCAATTGACGGTGCTTATCTTCAGTAAGAGATTTGGGCTGCGGTCAGTGACAAGCACACGTGTAGCTTTCCTGGAATCAGTTCTGAGGTTAAAAAGTGGGTTTGAGTGGACCCAGTTTATCTCTCAATGTCATGACTTAACAGTGGCAGAGACAAAGTGAAAACTCACCAACCTGTGTTTCATTGTTCCTCCAGTATACACACTTGATTGACAGTCCCTAGCCCTTAGAGGTAATGGCCAATCCTCCATTTTCTCCCTCCCCTTCTGCGGCCATCTTAAAGAGAACACATTAAAGCAATCGATACCTAAGATGGAAGGAGGATGAATCACTTGTCAGCTCATGGAGTAGAGTTCCTTCCCAAGACTGCTCTTGGTCAATCTTGTTGGTTCTGGATCTAAGACATCTGTGTAGTTAGCCTAATGAAGTTCTAAATTTCTGGATTTATAGATGACTGTAGCATCACCGTCCTGGTTTGTTTTCTTTGCTTTAATAAGACACTCTGGCAAAAACAGCTTAAAGGAGAAAGGGTTTTCTCTGGCTCACAGTCCAACGGTACAATCTATCATAGCAGGAGAAATCAAGGCAGCAGAAGCCTAAAGCAGTTGATCACATCATATGCACAGTAAGGAACCAGGAAGAGAGAAATGTATGCTGGTGTTCAGCTGGCTTTTCTGGGGAATAGTTCCTCCCACAGTTAAGATGAATCTTCCCATATCAATTAAAGTAATCAAGGCGATCACCCACAGGCATGTTTGGGGACCCAGCTTCCGGAGGATTCTAGATTCTGTCAAGTAGACAATTAACATTCACCATCACACTATCTTAACCTGATGCAACTAATAAAACCTAAGAAACAACTTACTCAGTCATAGTTAATTTTGTGTACTATATACAGCATGACACACACGCAAATATTCCAGGACTGAATGAGAGGTAAAGAAATAAAGCTAATAAGCAAAAATACAAAAACCAATAAACAACAAAAAATAAAACAAAACAACTCTCTTTAAAGATCTGCTTGCCTAAAAGGGACCAGCAAAACCAGACAAAGGACAGTAGAGCCCAAAGGGAGTGTTCTGCAATAGCTAAGGTGACAGTGGGAACAGAACTCTGACCCTTTGCAAGCGCAGTCCTCTTAACCCTGAGACACCTTTCTGGTCCTGGAGCGGTCTTTAACTGTGGACTGGGGAGGTTCTTAGTAAACTCTAGCACACACGGGGTCCTGCGGGAAAAGCAAGCAGTCTTCCAGGCTCAGGAGTGTGATGTCTTGGAGAGAGAGTTCACAGTAAAAGAAGACTTGTACTCTCAGATGGAATCAACCGTGTGTCTGTTCAAAGGTGAGGAGCCTCTGATCTGAGCCTCAGGGATTCTAGTCCCAGAGTCAAAGCTCTTGTAATGAGTTAGTTAGTTAGTTAGTTAGTTAGTTAGTTAGTTAGTTAGTTCATTAGTTAATAGTTTCTTTCATGGTCTCATGAAGCCCAGGATAGAATGTTTCCAAGGCTAGGCTTAAATTCACAAGTTTTCTCCCTTTATCTTCCAAGAGCTGTGGTTACAGCTTGAACTTCCATGTTCACTGTCCCAGCTCAGGCTGGAGGCAGCTGCTTAAGGTAGTTGGCCTATCCCTGCTCTCCATAGCTAGGAAACTGGCTTCCTCCTTGGCTGCATTCAAGGCACTAGCTTTGTTAATCCTACAGATGCTTGCTGGTGACTAGGGTGTTAGCTGATAACTACTGCTGTTCCTAAATAAGAGGGAGGGTTTTCACAGGCAGGGAGAAGAAAGTGGGAGACAACACGGAGCTGGTCAGAGCAAGTATTGCGGCTGGCACCCTGGGTTCTCAGCTCTCATTCTGTCTCCCACCACTCCCTCGTGAGTTATGATAAATAAACCCTTTCTCCTACAATTCATTGTAATGAGGTGAAAAAACTACCACACTGTCTGTGCACACACCTCTTCCCTCTTTTTCTACCTTTCCTAACAGTGCTTTTTCAAAATATCTTAGGCATAAAGTGTAATAAACCAAAAAAGAAGTGGATGCTGGAGTCCAGTAAGCAGGACAGTTAAGGATTGCTATCTGCTCGCATCGTGCTACAATAGTTAATGATGATACTTCTAGGAACAAAGGCACCAGTCGCCACGCCCTTACCCCACCCCATAGAAGCTTCAGGAAAGTGCCCTTTGCCAAACAGAATGTTGAAAGTGTCCCTCATTGCCTCATTCCTCATGGGAGAAACCCCATCAGGCACAAGATAAGGTAGTACCCAGATGTCCCCGGAATAAACTAGCGATTTATCTGTATCTGACTTGGGGAAATCCCCTTAACCTAACAGGTTTCTTTTAAGAGAGAAAGGAAGACAGAGGAGAGAGAGAGAGAGAGAGAGAGAGAGAGAGAGAGAGAGAGAGAGAGAGAATTAAAACATGTGTCTGAGACACCCCCAAAGCAAAACATAGTGGTGCAGGCTTATAATCTCAGCATTGAAGAAGTAGAGGCAGAAGGATCAAGAGTTCGAGGTCACCTTCTGCTACATGGGATGTTTAAGGCCAGCTTAAGCTATGTGAGACCTGTAAAACAAACAAACAAAATAGCTCAGGGATACAGAGCTTGTGTGGTGTGCAAAAGGCCTCAAGTTAAAGTACTGGCACTGAAATAATAAGTCACAGACAAGCTCTCACTTGAGACTTTATGCTTAAATAGATGATAGACAGATGATAGGTAGGTAGGTAGGTAGATAGATAGATAGATAGATAGATAGATAGCATATAAGATAGATAGATAGATAGATAGATAGATAGATAGATAGATAGATAGATGGATAGATAGATAGACAGATGGCAGATAGATAGATAGATAGATAGATAGATAGATAATAGATAGATAGATAGATAGATAGATAGATAGATAGATAGATAGCATATAAGATAGATAGATAGATAGATAGATAGATAGATAGATAGCATATAAGATAGATAGATAGATAGATAGATAGATAGATAGATAGATAGATAGATAATAGATGATAGATAGATAGATAGATAGATAGATAGATAGATAGATAGATAATAGATAGATGATAGATAGATGGCATATTAGATAGATAGATAGATAGATAGATAGATAGATAGATAGATAGATAGATAGCATATAAGATAGATAGATAGATAGATAGATAGATAGATAGATAGATAGATAGATAGATAGATGATAGATAGATAGATAGATAGATAGATAGACAGATAGACAGATGGCAGATAGATAGATGATAGATAGATAGATAGATAGATAGATAGATAGATAGATAGATAGATAGATAGATAGATAGATATGTAAGGGACAGGAACAAAAAAGAAGGGAAGAAAAATGGCCTAGAAGCTATATCTGTGGCCTGTATTAACATTTAGAAAATCTGTCTTTTCTGCTTCTGCACATTCAGCCCTTGACTTTGGCAGAGATAAAAATTTATTCCTGGGGATTGTTAATCTCATGGGCCAAGAATAAGACTACTACCATAATTTTTTAGCCAAATTTGAAGTAAGCTTTATTAAATCCTGGCCAGGTCCATACCTGGGATTCCCAGAGAATGGTGTCAAATTACATTAGCCAGAGCTTATAAAGATGAAATCCAAAAGGTTACATACTTCCCCACCTTCATCCAATCAGGGGTTAGAATAGATCCTGACATACTTCCTGACTACATACCTCCCACCTATGTGTGATCAAGCACATCCTGTGCAGTTGAGACAACAAACCTTATTAACTGAAGTGTAGACATACAGCTTTTTATCTTACATGAACTATAGCCCCGGCGTTCCAGGAAGTTATCTGTCCATGTGCAAGTGGGGCTCACAGGTTACAGCCACTTTGGTTTTATAGCTCTCTGACACACAGTAATTAAAACTTAAAACATAACTTTCACCCTCACAGAGTTTCTTGGCACTCTGCTTCAAAACATTGGAAAACTCGTGTCTCTGTTTCCCTAGTGCCAGCTGTGGTTGGAGCTATGACTGTTGTCATGGACCCGACATGAGTAGGGCATACTGGGTGAGTGCTGTGTGCAACCCCATTTAGAGGAAGAAAACTGGGAGATAGGTCATGTGGTGTATTAGTCATTTTTCTCCTTGCTATGAACAAATACCTGATGGGAAGCAACTTAAGAGAAGAAGAGTTGGTTCAGGCTCATGATCTGAGAATCCAGTCCACTGTGGTGAGGGATATGGAAGCAGTGTGGCTAAGCCCAGGGTAGAATGAGCAAGAACTCCTTGATCACATCTCTGAGGAGCTGAATGCTAACACCAGTTCTCTTTCTTTTTCTTTTTTTTTTTTTTTCCTCTTTTAGTCTACCCAAGCTCCCAGCCGATGGGATGATGCCACCCCCATTCTAGATTTGTCTTTCCCCCTCAATTAATTCTCTCTGAAACACTCTTACAGATATATCCAAGAGTGTATCCCAATCTCCCAGATCATTCTAAATCCAGTCAGGTTGACAGTGTGGTGGGAATGGTGCACTGGGGGCTGGGACATGAGGATTTGAGGCAGCTGGTCACAGTATCTGCAGTCAGGATACAGTGAGAGGTGAATGCTGGGCTTCTGGTCCGTTTTTACTTTTGACTTTTTAAATTGTATTTAGCCCAAGGCCACTGTCCATGGGCTGGTACTTTTCATATTCAGGGTGTTTCTCTCCATGTAGGACAAACTCCTCTGGAAACCCCTTCAAGAGACACACTGAAAAGTTTATCTCCTACGTGATTCCAAGTCAGGTCAAGTTGATGATGGGCAGTGACCATCACAGAACTCATGCAACAGCACTACCACAGCTACATACTTACCAGCATCCCAGAGCTCCTGTACCAACACTACCACAGCTACCTAGTCACCAGCATCCCAGAGCCCCTGCACTAGCACTGCCACAGCTACATAGTCAGCAAGCTAGTTCTTGATACCAACAATTATCACCAATATGCTCATGGCAAGTCATCACTACCTCTACTCGGCATTTCTAAGATCTACTCGTCTTCCTCATTACCAGTCACTGCTGTCACTCCACTCTCTGCTTATCATGGAGTAGAAAGTAGACATCTCTACTACTCAAAGCATGAACACCATTGTGACCACCATTCTAATGGCTAATACCTTGATTAAAACCCTGACTACACAGGGTTCAAACAGCACCGTTGCTATTTCCATCTTTGAACAAATCGTCACCATCATTGTCACACCATCACCACATACACCACAGTGTCTACTGCTACTGAAACCATGACCACCATCACATGACCACCATCACATGATCGCCAATGCCACTATCACCACTACTGTAATAGTACACTTGTACTGTCAGTACCATGACTACTACTAGTACTGTATCCATCCCCTTCCTCCTCAGCATGGTGTGTGCATTTTATAAATCTTAGAATAATGTGTGCATTTTGTACTGAGTAGTTACCGCCTCAAAAAAAAAAAGGACACAGACTTATTCATTTATGCATCTCTTCACACAGCAATGGCATGAGTCAAGGCATTAATGAACTCTTTAATAAGTACTATAAGGAGAGGTCACATATGCTTCCCCAACCATCATATCATGAAGGATATTTTTACTATGTATCCCTGTTTTAAAGATGAAGTCTCTGGGGTTAAATAATTTACCCAAGGCCACAATTAGTAAGCGGCTGGACTAAAACACAGAGCCAGTCACTGGACTCCAGGGTCATTGTTACTAATCACCACAATATATTTTGTCCCAGCTTTTCCTGATATTTCTAGCTGTGAGAGAGATCACAGAGGAAAAGTAGATACCTCTGGGGAACCTCAAAATCTCAGGAATGCGGCTTGCCTAGGTCCTGATTGGGCAGCTTGACAACTGAATTGGCTATGTCCTGACAATGCCCTCCTTAAAAAAAAAAATCCCCACTTCTCAGGGGACATCTTAAAGCCTAGGTTAAAGGTTGATTGTTCTAGCTTGTTACTAATGAGCTTCCTGTCTTCAAAGAAGAAAACAAAGGCTCTCCAATAAACACAGCTAAACAGTTGATTCCCAAGGTCTGAAATGCCCAGAACTCCTAAGGGAGTTGAGTTCGAGTGTGTGCTCCTCACACGGGCCAGAATAATGGAAGGAAGCTGTCAAGGAGCCTGATGTGTGGGAGGACTGCATCCACACCACAAGGTTGGGCCTCTGATGCTGCCAAGACACACCACCCCTGGACTCCACGTGACAAGCCGTGGATTCCAATAACGCCTTCAAAACATCCTCTCCCAGTTCCAGGCACTGCTAGGGCTACCAAGAGGTATCTGCAAAAAACATCATGCTCAAGAATTCTGTGTGTGTGTGTGTGTGTGTGTGTGTGTGTGTGTACGTACATCACCTACCTAGTTTTTATTCTGAGGCAGGGTACCCACTGACCTGGAACTTGTCAAATAGACTAAGCTGTCCAGTAAGCTCCAGGGATACATTTGCCTCTGCCTGCCTAGTCCTGAGATTACAAGGGTGCCACTGCTCTCAACTTTTCTTTCTTCTCCTCTTTCCTACCCACTTTCTTCTCCTTCTCCTTCTCCTTCTCCTTCTCCTTCTCCTTCTCCTTCTCCTTCTCCTTCTCCTTCTCCTTCTCCTTCTCCGTCTCCTTCCCCTTCCCCTTCCCCTTCTCCTTCCTCTTCTTCCTCTTCCTCTCCTCCCTCTTCTTCCTCTTCCTCTCCTCCCTCTTCTTCCTCTTCCTCTTCTTCCCCCTTCCCNTATATGTGTGTGTGTGTGTGTGTGTGTGTGTGTGTGTGTGTGTGTGTGTGTGTGTGTATATATATATATATATATATATATATATATATATATATATATATACTGTATTATAAAGACCTTTGCAATCAAAAACAAGAATAAACAACACACATACAAAACAAACAAAAACAAAAACAAAAACAAAAACAAAACGGCATGCATCAAGATTGGCCAGACCCAAAGTCTATACATTGCTGCTTCTTTTAAGTCAAGAAATGTAGCCAAGGCTCCATCCACTCTGACCTTACACAGCTTTGCGTTCTGAGGGAGACACAATGGAAGCTGTGACCCTGCTGTTTTCCTTGCCCTTCTGAGACCCTGTAACATTTTCATTTATGGGTGTTAACTGTATGCTATCGGCCACATTCAGTATTTCTCTGCATTGTATCAGCTAATCTCCCGACAGCCAAACTAACCACGTGTGAGAACAGTAATGAAACTGGTGAAGGGAAGAGCAGGAGAGGAAGGAAGAGAGGTAGGGAAGAGGGGGAAGGGAAGGAAGAGAGAGGGAAGAAGGAGGAAGAAAAGTGGGTTGAAATCAAGAGGTTTGGGCTCTACTCTAGACTCTGTCCCTGAGATATGAATCAAGTCTATTCTCTCCCATCTCTGGGCCTCAGTTTCTGTGATTACAAAAGACTGGAGAAACTTTCCTGTAACATCTCAGCCAACTCTGGTATGCAGGAAACCCACTGTAGGCCCTATGAGACAGGACCAGTATATGTTCTATTCCCTGTGATCTGGGGTCTACCTAGCAAGAGGGCATGCACATAAGCATGTGCCGTTGGAAAGACAGCTGCAGTACAAGGAGAGGGAGAGAGAAAGGGTGGTACAGAGTTGCCGAAGGATGCCACCGATTCTCCTTCCCTTATAAGTAGAGAATTTGACAACCCTCAGGTTGTTGCTATTTGGCCTCATACTCCTGCTCTTTCTGCTTCTATCCCCCAAGGGCTACTGTTACAGGTAAGTGCCTCGAGCCCAGCTCTATCGGGACATGTCTTATATGAAGGAACTGTACTTAGGAAGATGAGGAGCCAGATTTGGAAGGCAGCTAGCCAGTCACCCTTCTGCTGTCCTGCCCTGCACAGATCCTACCTTGACACACCCGTTGCTCAGACTCCAGCTCATCCCTCCTGTTTTTCATCTTCATGCTCCTACAGTCTCCAGCTACTGCCTGCTGGCTACTAACCCTGGGCTCTGAACAGTGTCATGCAGACAGCGTCCTGCCCAGAGTTCTAAGTGACAGAAGGACAACCCTCGGCTCTCAGGTCCTCCTCTGGCTAACAATTTGTCAGCCAAATAGGAGGGGAAACTTTCTCAAAATTGAATCCCAGTGCCCCATGCATGTACTAAGCGCTTACCACCCCCAGCCTTAATCCCAGGTATACACAGAACAATGAATATCCCCCTAAGTGGACAAACTCCTGACCAAAGGACCACTCCAACTACCATTCTGAAAGATTTGCCAAACAGGGAAAGTAGGCAAAGCTCTCTCTCCAAAGAGAGGAGGCATTGAGAAAATGCAGATATGTGAACACAGCAGGCCAGTCCAAAATGGGACCAGTTGATTCTTTTGGCTGAAACTCAGGAAGGTGGAACAGTGCTGGATGCTGGAAGTTAAGTACCTGCTTAGTCAATCACTTATCTCAAAGCACCCAGTGACTTCCAGGATGGGGTGAGATACCTTGAAGAGTTTAAAAATAATGGCTGAGAGATGACTCTGGAGGAAAATAAGACTCCTCCCACCTTGGAGGTTTAGGGGTGCAGATCAAGGTATGGTACTAAGGAGGAAGCCCCCCCTAAACAGTATAAACCCCTGGCTTTTCTCTGAAACCTCAACCAGTAGAAGTGGTGTGCACAAAAGGTATGGAGCTGGTAACCATGCATGGGGCTAAGCCAGGAGGAAGCTGTCACATCTGCAGGTTAAACATAACCATAGGGAGGCAGAATGGAACAGCTAAACTGTAGAAACTACTTGGCTGTGCTGCACCCCATCTGGAGGAAGACAAGAAAACATAGAGGATGATCATATTTAAATAAATCCCAACACAACAAAACAAGAAGCTCACAATGGGGGTGGGGGTGTAGGCCACTGGCTAAGGGGTTTGCCTAGCATGCGCAAAGTCCTGCGTTTGACCACCAATGCTACACAAAACAGCTGTGGTGGTACATGCCTGCACTCCTAGAACTCAGGAGGTAGAGGCAAAAGAATCCAAAGTCCAAGGTCATCCTCAACTACACAGTGAGTTCTGGGCTCTCCTGGGCTTCGTCGTTCCCCATCTCAAAATAAAAGGAGGAGGAAGATCAGAAGATATTTGAAAAGCTATATTACTGCCACTCAGTGAGAAGAGGGTTCAGAAATGGCAACTTTTGCTGGATCTACTAGGTCAGAATCTTTAAGAACCTAGAAGACCTATATGCAGATTCCATTTTAAGAATCATTACTGCCAGGCAGTGGTGGCACATGCCTTGAATCCCAACATTCAGGAGACAGTGGCAGGCAGATCTCTGTGAGCTCAAGGCCAGCCTGGTCTACAGAGTGAGTTCCAGGATAGCCAGGGCCACACAGAGAAACCCTGTCTCAAAAAAAGAAAGGGAGGGAGGGAGGAAGGAAGGAAGGAAGGAAGGAAGGAAGGAAGGAAGGAAGGAAGGAAGGAAGGGAGAGAATCATTGCAATGGAATTGTTTCCATGGAGATCTGAAAGTAGACATCCTAAGCTTAGCAAGCCTATATAGTCTCTGTCCACTTCCACCCATCCCATCAGATTATTGCTGTACCATGGAGCAGCCCTAAAGGAGATGGTGGGAATGACCATGCGCCAGTAAAACTACATCTGTGGATTCTGAAATGATAATCTCTTATAGTTTTTGACATATCATAGAATACTTTGGGGGACTGAAGAGATGAGATGGCTGTGTGGATAAGGTGCCTGCTGGTCAAGCACGTGGATATAAATTTGAATCCCCAGCACACGTGTAAAAAACTGGGTGGGCTCAGAAGCACATGTTTGTAACTCCAAAACTGGGGGCAGAGGTAAATGGATAAAGGGACTGCTGGCCAGACAGCACAGTCAAAACAATGACCTCCAGGTTCAATGAGTCTCTGTCTCAAGAAAATATGGCGAGTAGGAGAGGAAGACACCAATGTCTACAAACATAGGTAAGCACACCCATAGCGCGCGCGCGCGCACACACACACACACACACTCACAGACACACATATGCATATGTGTTTTCTTCTTTTGCTTGTTTACAACCATATAAAAATGCATGAAGTATTCTTAGAATTGTCCCTCAAGCCAAGTGGTGGTACTGCATGCCTTTGATCCCAGCACTCAGAAGGCAGAGGCAAGCAGATTTCTTTGAGTTCAAGACCAGCCTTGTCTACAGAGCAAGTTCCAGTACAGCCAAAGCTACACAGGAAAACACTGTCTCAAAAAACTGANGAGGAAGAGGAAGAGGAAGAGGAAGAGGAGAGAAACTGAAATAAAGTTCCTGGTATTGAACATGCCTCTCCACGTGACTACATTCTCCATTGCTCATTTTATTAAACATCCATAGCTCATATTTCAGGGAAAGTGTGTGTGTGTGTGTGTGTGTGTATGTGTGTGTGTGTGTGTGTGTGTGTGTGTCTTTTTAAAAACTTGCCCTCATGGCCTGCCCCAGGTAGTCATTCATTCTCTCAGCACATTACCCATGACCCTCCTTCCCTCCCCACAATCTCCACCCTCTTAATCTCACTAGGAAATACTGCTGGGCAGTGATTACAAGTTCCTTTATCTGCTTCAGTAATATGTATCCCAGAGCGCCTCGGAGCCTGGATCTGCCCGCTTCCAACCTGCAATGCCAAGCAGAATAATGACCAGCATGGAGCCACTCCAACGGCCACAGAAAGGAAGCGTTAACACAATGGCTTACCCACAGCGCTCACATGCACCAACAGGAGCTTTCTCCTTCCCAAGCCAGGCTCCCAGATCCACACAATTCCCACGCCTTTCAGTGGAGGTGAAGTTAGGTGAATGGCCAGGCCCTTAATTGTCTCTTTTATAATAGTATTTTATTTTTATAAATGTGATAGATTTACTGTCAGCTCATTGTGCTAGAAAGAGACCTACTAGCTATAGAAAAGGGAGTGTGGACTTTAGAATCACAGGATGTGGGTTTAAATCTCCTGTTCTCTTCTTTTCAGTGGATGCAAGATATCGTCGTGATTTTGAGCTTCAGTCTCACGCCTGAAAATAGAACCAAGAATATATGCCGCTGGTCTGCTGTGGAGATCAAAAGGGATAATGCATGAATGACACCTGATAAATGATGGCTCCAGGGGCTGGGTGATGTGCCAGAGCCTAGAAACGCCAACTGCAGAGTGGAGTTGAGATTGTGAAAGGGTAACCCACAGAAAGAGGAAAATATTAGCAAACAATGGTAAGAAATTAGAAGACTTTTTTTTTCCCTAGGTTTTACTTGTCTGTGTATTTGAGGCAGGGCCTCACTATATAGCTCTGGATGTCCTGGAACTTCCTCTGTAGACCAGGCTAGCCTTGAACTCACAGAGCTTTCCTACCTCTGCCTCACAAATGCTGGCACCACCAAGCCTGGCTGTAGCACTCTTGTGAGTCAGCAAGCAAAAAGACAGCTGAGGGGAAGGACTTGGGGTGACATCTTGACTTATATCTCCTTAAGGAACAGTGATTCTGTGTGTCTTTGCATGCGCTGGATGAAAAGCCACTTGCTTTGCTCAGGGCATGTGACTCCCAGACAGGCTCTTCTGCCACTGCTCTGTACCAGTCGGGGCCACAGGTTAAGTCACCGTGGTCTGGCACTTAACCTTGAAAGCCCTGGTATTGACCCATGGCACCACAAGAAGATATACAAGTGACCTGTCAATCAACACACGAGGAGATGCTCGATGTCACTGCTCACTAGAGAAATGCAAATCAACGTCATAAGATACACTTGACAACTTCTGCAACAGAGCGATCCAAAAGGCAACAGCGAGGGGCAGCAAGACCCTGGAGAAACCGGAGGCATCCCTTGCCCCCCGGTCGCTACGCAGAGAACTGTAGCAGCTTTGGAAACAGCCCGGCGGCTCCTCAGGATGACCTACCAGCGTCACTCCTGCGTACACACCCAAGCAAAATGAAACCACATTCTCAAAGACAAGCTGGCCAGAGATCAGAGCAGCACTGTGCCTAAGAGCCCCAAAGCAGAAACAACTCAAACGCCCTTCAGTGAGTGAAGGAATGAATAAGACATGCCAATTATACAAAGAAACACATCCTTCCATCATAACAAAAGTCCTGGTTTGCTTCTCCGTGGCTGTGATAAAACAATGGCTAAGGCACGTGGAGGAGGGGAGGGTTTACTTGACTTACAGGACACTGTCAGTCATCCAAGGGAAGTCAAGACGGGAACCTGGAAGCAAGAAATGAAGCAGAAGCCACGGAAGGATATGGCTTACTGATTTGCCCTTCAGGGCTTGCCCGGCTCCCTTCCTGATACAATCCAATACCCCATGCCCCATGGATGGCACCACCCATAGTGGCCTGGGCTGCTCCCACTTATCAAGAAACACCCCACAGAAATGTCCACAGGCCAAACGGATGGAGGAGACTCCCCAGCTGACACTCCCTCTTCCCAGCTATGTCTAGTTTGTGTCACGGAGAAAAGTCCTAGACTGGAGATAACTGCTCACAGGCTAAGAGTGCATACTGCTCTGGCAAAGGACCCAAGTTCAGTTCCCAGCACCTAGCTGAAGAGGTTTACAACAGCCTTGTAACTCCTGCTCCAGGGGATCTGATGCCCTCTTCTGGCCTCCCTGAGCACCTATACTCACATGCACATAACCACACACATACTCAGATTTTTTCAAACCACGCTACAATATGGATAGCTGCTGAAGCATCTATCTAAGTGGACTAAGTGGACAGAGCCAAGTCGCCAGGTCCCCACTACCATTTGAGTGCACTCCGTGAGCTACCTACAAAAAGGTAAGCCAACAGAGACTATAATGTTATTTCTTTGGACCACCAGCTCCTGAATAATGACATGGAGACTTATATTTATTTATAATAGCTCAGGCCTTAGCTTATTTGTTCCCATTATAAGAATAACTTAAATTAACCCATTTATATTAATCTACGCTTTGCCATGTGGCTCATTACATCCCCTCAGTTTCATATGTCCAACTTCCTCTGTGTCTGGCTGAGGAATCCTCCTGCTCCTCTTTCCCAGAGTTCCTATCTCTGCTGGAAGTCCTACTTGTACTCTTCTCCTTTGCCATAGGACATCAGCTTCTTATTGAGCCATTAGAGAGTGTTGGAGAGAGTGTTTGCAAGATATGATGCAGCCATTACTCAATGCACAAAAAGATCACTCCAACAAGAGACATCGACTCTGTGGTTGCTTAGGAAGAGGGATAAAGAGAACCAGAGTGGAGACGGATTCTCTTTGGGATTTGTAATATGTTCTAAAGTTACAGCGTTGACAGATATACAATGCCACACACACACACACACACACACACACACACACACACACACACACACACACAAAACCAAGGTAGAACTCACAACTCATGCAATGAAATCAAACCTGGTTCTCCGCAGCAGGGAGCTCACTGCCAAGGGAGACTCCTCAGTCCTAAATCCCGAGTCTTGGGTTTTTCTCAGACTGAAGAGAATCCCCAGGCTCTGGACCCAAGCATGCCACCCAAGTCAGGCAGTGGCCCACATGTCATAGACAAGGAAAGGGAAGAAAGTGTGCTGTGTCATCAAGTCCTAAGAAGTTCAAAGCCATGCTGGAGGCAGAAGGACACATGGAGGGTCTTGGTCACTCGTTGTTGAGGAAGACCGTGATAGTGTTTTTGTTCTGGCTGTATGACGGTATATGTGTGGAGACAAGAGGAATGAACTTACTTCATGTAAGAGTGTGCTCAGTTAAGGGATCGGTAAAATGCTTAGAGCACAAGCGTGAGTTCTGATCCCCAGGACTCAGGTAAAAAGCCGGCTGCAGCAATGTGTGTCTCTAATCTCAGAGCTGGAAAGGCACTGGTGAGAAGCAGCTCTCTGAGGCTTATGGCCACGGCCAACTAGTCCACTGTGATAAACTGAGTCATCCAGGTGAGAGAGAGAGAGAGAGAGAGAGAGAGAGAGAGAGAGAGAGAGAGAAGTACTGTCTCAAATATTCAGGTGGGGATCTAGAAAAATCGTTCAATGGATAAAGACATTTGTGGCTTAGCCTGAAGACCTAAGATGGGCTGTCCTCTGACCTCCATATTCATACCATGGCATGTGTGTCCAGTGTACACAGACAGACAGACAGACAGACAGACAGACAGACAGACAGACAAACTCTAGCCTGTGGAGCCCACAGAGAAAAGTATTTCCATTTCTCTGAACAATGTCTGCATATTGTAACTACAGTCTTCATTTTCCTAAGCTTGCTGCTTACCTCTTCTGCCTCCCTCTAGAATGTGGTCTTCTCCCCACCCCCAGCACCTAAGCTAACAGAGCATGTGGCATGTGTAGGTGCTGTGCTCCCTGCTGACCATGGAGCAGCCCTGAAGGCCACCATCCTAGAGGAAAATGCTTGGAATAGAGCTGGCAACTCACAGGAGGTGCTACAAGAGAAGCTGGGCATGGTAGCGCTCAAAGGATGATCCTGAGTTCAACCTGGGAACATAGCACATTTCAGACCAGCCTGGGCAATGAGGCATAATAAAACAAAAAAATAAAAACAAATCCAACAAAGAGAGGTATGTCAATTATAATCTTTTTCCCCTTTCCAACTTACTCCCCTTTTTTAATGCACTGACCAGGACATTCTTACCAGTTTCCTGACATTCTGTCAAGGCTGGGAGATGCTGGCTGTGAAGCCCAGTGTTTCTAGGCTGAGGCTGTGCTGTGTTGACCCTGCTGAGAGACTGCCACATTAAACAAAAGCATCTGGCACTTCAGGCTCCCTACATCTCTGGATCATTTGAACTGGCTTAAGAAGAAACAGAAAGGTCCAGACTCACACAAAGCCGTTGACTAAGTTAAGCAAGGGAGACAATGATGCCCGACTGATCTGGGGGGGCTCCAGGAATGCCAGCCAAAATTCCCCCATCAAAGACACAAACAAAAAAGATCAATTTTGAATGGATTTGGACAAACAGTTCTGCCAGGACATTACAACAGTGTCTAAATACCAGCGGCAGACATGTAGGTTCGGTGGTCTTCTGAGGATCAACCCTGGGCTGCCAAGGTTGCCAAGGAACCGGATACCCTCAGCTCAGTCAGCCAGTCCCCTGCCTCTGGCTCCAAGACCTCCTCCACCAAGACCGGCTGGCAGCCTGAGTCACCGTGATGCATGACTTCACTCCACCTACTAGAATCATGGCAGCAGCTACCTCAAGGGCAGTTGGTTTTTTACACTCCTTCCTACTCCGCAGAGAAACAGACATGACTCACTTGTGCCCAGAAGAAACAAGCCAGGATTTTGCCCTTAAAGCTCAGAGCACCTGATGGTTAAGAAAATATAATGTTGCTTTCACTGTGCCCTTAATTCCATGCCTCATTAGCTGTGGGATACTACGAATATCCCCTCTGCTACATCACTACAGCCCTGCATGGAGAAAGAGGCATTGCTGGAACAGAATGACAGGGGTGTTTGCTCTCTGATGTTAACTCCAAAAGCTCTATCATGTCTGCTGCAATGCAGCCCTCCTCAGGGATAAGGGGGGAAATTACGATCAATTAATGATGTCTGCAATCAATTAATGATGTCTGTCATGGATCTAGAAAGGAGACTTCCAGAGAGTTCGCCATCTTTGTCAAGCCTCCCCATTAAGCAGAGGAGGAATTTTCCTACTTCATGGCCATCAATACCAAGGCTACCAGAAGGAGGGCTGAGCAGAGACAGAGCTCTGCCTTGGACTGGGCTCTTTGGCTCTTCCTCCCAATCGCTGAGGACTGGGCTCTTCGGCTCTTCCTCCCAATCGCTGAGGAAGTGAGATATTCCTCTTAGTCTGGAGCATCCTGTGTCTCAGAAGAGGGTGATCTGGGAAAACTCTGCTAATTAAAGTTGAAGTCTACCATTGTCCAGATACCCTCCTGGGGCTCGGTGCAATATGGGGGACCCCCTTCATTGGGAAATCTTCTCCTTTCTGCCCTCTAGAGAGTTCAAAAAAAACCCCACACCTCTACCTGTAGAATGTCACATAGCCTTGGTTAACATTACAGGTTCAACATCCTTTCTCCTGATAATGAACCCATTCGTTCGGCTAGCACCTGAGACTCCTGAAATGCTTCCCCATGCTCATGTGGCATTGTGGTACCCCAAGCCTTCAGCCAATGGCCTTTGCCCATCCTGGATATTTCTAGCCCCTCCCCATCCCTCAAATTATATAAGCCAAGTAAAGTTGATCTGCCTCCCTGAAGATGGTCCCAGTGCTCCTCATTCACCATATGTACTCAGAGTTTCTGAACCTATCCCTTCTTCCTCCCACCCCACCCCCATCCCTCATCCCCTCCCCTCCCCACCCCACCCTCCCCCTCATCTCTCACCTCTGCTCCCTTTCCCTGAGTGGACTAATATCTTCCAACGATCCACCAGGGCAGGGAGAGTCACAAGTGAAGAGAGGAGGAAGAAGAAAAGGCTTCCGTGAATCTAGAAAAATGGAGCATCCAGATTTATCTCCCATTTGAAAAGAAGCTCAGGGCAAGCGTGAAAGCCCCAGCCAGAGCCAGCTATGATGCAGGAACATCCCTTCAACAGACAGACCTAGACCTAGACAGAATGGCGACCAAAGGGTGCAGGATAGTTTGGGGGAGCTAGGAGCCTTGTCCTCCGTTATACACTGTCAGTTGGAAGAAATAGGCATCTTGTCTATGGGCTGAGGAAAAGCAATATTTTTAACTTTGGGTAAATAAAACCATCTTTCAAAAAAAACTATGGTATATGGTGATCAAGGTAGGAAAGGCCTCGTTATGTAACCATCCAACCGGGGGAAATCCCCTCAGACCTACAAGGAACCACAAATTGGATCTGAACTTTCAAAACAGATTCTGTTTCATTTTGTTGGTTGGTTGGCTGGCTGTGCTTCTTGTAACACAAAAACAATAACAAGAAGCCTGAATCACGGGGCCTGATGCTATCTGCTAGGTTTGGCCCTGTTTCTACAACCTCCCCGCCTGTCTGTGTCTGAGTAAGAAGAAACTAACAACTGTGTTATTCTGGGTTGGGAAAAGCACATTCATCCACATTAGCACATTAGCAGATTAGCTGGCTTCCAGCCCCCCCCCCCACCCTGAGGAAGCAGAGAAAGGAAGTTCTCATTTCAGGGGAGGGACGAAGGTCAGAGAGGTCCTGAATGAGAGGAAAGAAAGTCAGATATCTCAGCGTGCTTGGAATCAGGGGACAATTTTAGGGCTTCTGTGTGGTGGGCTAGGTGAGGAAAGGGCCTAACCTACTAAGAGATCTAGAAGAAGGACAGGTATTGTGGATGAAAACTCTGTCTCCGTGTTATCAAGAACCAGACCACAGCTCACAATCTCATCCTGTGGTCTCCCTTGGCTACTCTTCGGGCACCTGTTAGGAAGGTTTCAAATTGTTTGTGCATGGAGATTATAGCTACCTTCTCTATTTTAAAATATATATACACATATATACACCCTCAGGGAACTTGGCACAACACAGCAAGAGCCTACAGAAAGACCTTTTGGGTCCAGAGAGTTTCAGCCTGGAACGCTGATGTTTAGATTCATGGGAGCTTAGGTGAGCCCATTGCTGAGAACTTAAAGATTCTGGCAGGATTTTGTTTTCTTTCCACGGGGTAGTTCCTACTTTATGAAAGGAAAAATTCTTAGCCTCTGTTTATAAATGTAACAGTGATCATCACGACCAGCTCCCCCAGCCCGCAAGAAAGAAAGGTTTGTACTGTCAGAGGCATAAAATCCAGGAAAGCCTTCTCAGGAGGAAGCTGGGTTCCCTGATCAGCAGGTCCGCAGGGCTTGTTAACCTTGACTTTCTCTCTGTGTCACGCTGAGCGAGCCTCACACAGAGGAAGTGAAGGCTCAGCTCCCATGGGCAACAAGCAAATTTCCTTTGTTCAACAGAAGTAAATACACAGAGTCCCTTCTATAATCAAGTCATTGTGCTTTCCGAAGCAGGAACAGAAGGGCTTTAGACGAGAGCCCTATTTGCAGAAATATATGTAAATAACTAGGAAATCGAAGGATGTGGGGGAGGAAGAAGAGCACTTGAGAGAAAGAATACCTAGAGGAATGAGCGTCCAGCTAAGGTAGCCAAGGAAAAGATGCCACAGAGGATGTGGTGATGACAACTTTGTAATTGAGAAAGAAACTCTGGGGACTAGCTTTGTCTCCAACAAACATGGCCCCAAGACCCATGAATTCCGAGTTCCAGAGTGTGAGAGCTTTGAACAAGTCTATTTGCATTCCTGCATCTCTCTTTTCCTCCAGTGTGACTTGGGGTCAAACCCATCTACTCCCAGGCATAGGTGAAAAGATTAAACAAGGTGATTAACTGGGAGAGTTCCTGGAAAAAAAAATGTCACTTTGTAATTAGTTCCTAAAAGATGAGAATTCCTGGGAATGATACAAGATGGCCAGGCAGGAAGTCTTGATTGGCCAGTGGGGGAAATGACTGGTCAGATGCTCAAGCCTAAGGAAGTTTGATGTGCTGCCAAAGTCATCAGGGTAAATGAGTCCACTCCGAAGGGCCCTCTCACAGGATCCAGATCAAAGCTAACAAAGCGTCTCTCACGGGAACAGGCAAGAGAGGCCTTGGCCCAAGTCTCCTTGTCATAAAAGGCCTTGGGTTTAGATTTCTGACATTGCTTCCAGTTGAGTTTATACATAAAGCCACAGAACCTCACCACCCAGTGACGACCTGTATAGACATATATCCTACACACGGTTGGGTATGCCTCTTCCTCTTTAATATACCAAGTGCCTCAAAATATGGAAATGATTCAAGATGTTCTTGTCCTCTGAGGTTCAAGGGCAAGTTGAGGTGACCTGAGGGCATATTCCAACTGGGAAGCCTGTCCGCTTTTACGCAGTGGGTACACAGACTGGCCTACAGCTGCATTGTGGCACCTTGGTAGGAGAGCACAGCAGCATAGGCAGAGCTGTGAGCACCAGAGGAGCACAGAGGAGCACAGAGGAGCACCAGAGGAGCACAGTGGCTACAAAAGACTGAATAGAACCTAAGACCTGTGAGATGATCCAGACTGAGGAGTCAGTACAAATGTTTACCCACTGTGGCAATTTAGAGCCAAACTGGGCTGTTTCTGGGTTCTGCGCGCCTTATATCAGGACATTGTTTCCTTCTACCATCTCAGAAAGGCCTGCTGTTCCTGCAGACGGCCCTTCCTCCCACATGGAATGCGTCAGGAGTGGTATCATCTGTTTTGTCACATTTGCTAAAAGTATTATGGCCTGGAGCATAAAGGACTGAGATGACCAATGAGCAAAATCCCCCTTTGGCTATCAAGACACTCACTCTTAAAAGGTTGCCTGGTTTACCCTTTGTAAATATGGTGGTTTGAATGGGTTTGGCCCCCATAGACTCATGTGTTTGAATGCTTGGCCTACTGGAAGTGACACTATTGGGACTTATGGCCATGTTGAAGTAGGTGTGGCCTCATTGGAAGAAGGATGTTACTGTGGGGGAGGAGTTTGGGGTTCTATACTCAAAATCCACCCAGTGTGAAAGAGTCAGTCTTCTCCTGTTTGCCTTCAGATCAAGATGTAGAACTCTTGGCTCCTCCAGTACATCTGCCCAGATACTGTCGTGCTTCCTGCCATGATGATAACAAACTAAATCTCTGGGCCTGTAAGCCAGACCCAATTAAATGTTGTCCTTTATAAGAGTTGCCTTGGTCATGGTGTCTCTTCACAGCAATGAAACCCTAACTAAGACAGTAAACTTATCAAAAAGTCATCCTGCCTGTATCATCTGTCTCCTGAGGGTCAAGTTTTAGAGGCTGATTTTTAGCATCACTAAAACAACCCAGGGATGTGTTTGTGCAAAGGGTTTTCACCGTGGGAGACAGTCTAGGGGTTGTGGCTTGGACATGCTAGGATTTTGTAATGGCTCTGAAGAACCAAAGCAGAACACGTCGTGTAGAGAGCATGGAGGACCTGCCAGGTGCCTTCCGAATGTCCGCTGTCTCCTTAAATGCAGGAAGCAAAAGTTTTAGCCATCTATTGTTTGAGTCATCTTCCTGTCACTAAGCCCTGACCCCACATGGGAGTTGCTGAATGAAAGGAGGACATGATCACTCCTAGGTGTGGTTGAGGAGTAACTGCGAGGGAGAGCACAGCCAGAAGCAGCTGGAAGGGCCCAGACTGAATGTGACTGGCAGACTAAACCGGGCCATGTGAGGAGAGGGGAAAGGGAATGGAGAGAACCAAAGCCAAGAAGCCAGGAGTGACCCAGGAGATGCAGAGACTGGCGTGGCCAAAATGCCTGGGTTATATATAAATCAAAGATGCTGAGGAAAGGGGCCTAGCCCTGGGCTGGAGAGTTTAGAGTAGGGGGTCAGGATATGCCAGGCAGTATGTCTCCATAACAGGTGCTGGTGATGCTGAGAGAGGCTGGCAGGCAGCATCCACTTTGACTCAGTTAGGCTTGAGACCTTACAGTTACACGTTACACGGGATTTCCAGAAGGCTCCATTGAAGACATCTGGGATGGAACATCCATCCGTCCTACGGCCTTTCTGCTTTGCCTCTTTGTGTAGATGCAAATGTGCCAATGGTGAAGTGACCTTGAGTGACAGGGTCATCATGCACCGCTCAGTACAGAGTGGAAAGAACACTAGGGCCAATCTTTGGTGACTTTGAAAGTAGTAACCTAGTCCTGGACCACCTTTCTGCAGATTGCTTTAACAAGGAAAACAAAAGTCAGGTACGTCTGCTGTGACAGCTGTCTTCTCTCTCCCGTGCAGCTCTTAATCCTAATAAATACAGAAGATGGTTTGTGGCCGACCACAAAAGACCAGAGACCCAAAGCCTGTCGTTCCACTTGCCAAATATCCCTGCCAGAGATTCCTACCTCCAGATGGCTCGTGAGAGGAGGTAAGAAGGTGATGTAGGAACTGAGCTAAATGGGACTTCTTTTTTCATGACAAATTAAAAATCAGTTTTTACAAGAAAATCAAGAAGAGGGAAGACCAGCATGTGGATACTTCATTCCTCCTTAGAATAGGGAACAAAATACCCATGAAAGGAGTTACAGAGACAAAGTTTGAAGCTAAGATGAAAGGATGGACTATCCAGAGATTACCCCACCCGGGGATCCATCCCATAATCAGTCACCAAACCCAGACACTATTGCATATGCCAGCAAGAGTTTGCTGAAGGGACCCTGATATAGCTGTCTCGTATGAGGCTATGGCAGTGCCTGGCAAATATAAGAGTGGATGCTCACAGTCATCTACATGATGGAACACAGGGCCCCCAACAGAGAAGCTAGAGAAAGTACCCCAGAAGATGAAGTGGTCTGCAACCCTATAAGAGGAACAACAATATGAACTAACCAGAACCTCCAGAGCTCGTGTCTCTAGCTGCATATGTAGCAGAAGATGGCCTAGTCGGCCATCATCAGGAAGAGAGGCCCCTTGGTATTGCAAACTTTATATGCCCCAATACAGGGGAACACCAGGGCCAAGAAGTGGGAGTGGGTGGGTAGGGGAGAAGGGCAGGGGGATGGTATAGGGAACTTCCGGGATAGCATTTGAAATGTAAAATAAGAAAATATCTAATAAAAAATAGTCAAAATAATCAGTTTTTAGGACTGGGAATGATAACTCGGTTGTTTTAAGCATTTGCCTCTCAAGCATGAGGACCTGGGTTTGATCTTCAGAACCTATGTATAAAAGTCAGGCATTGAAATCCTGGCATATAATAGTTCCAGCACCAGGGAAGTAGAGATAGGCAGATCCCTATGGTTCAATGGCCAGCAAGCTCAGCTAAATGAGTGAGTTTGAGGCCAGCAAGAGAGCCAATCTCAAAAAAAAAAAGGCATCCTGAGGAAAATACCTGAGGTTGGCCTCTGGACTGCACACAGCACACACACATGGGCATTCATATATACATAGAGTGAGAGACAGAGACAGAGACACAGAGAGACAGAGCGAGAAAGAGACAGACAGACGGACAGACACAGAGAGACAGAGACATAGAGAATTACCCTATGAAAATTACTCTCAGAATCCTTACATAATCCTCAAAACCAAATAAAGCCTCCTTTTGAATCTCCCTTTAGGCCCTTACTGTTTTATACTTACCTACAAAGGAGCCAACAGTACAGAAGGTGGAAAGAGACAGTTGTCACCTTGAAGCCACCCACAATCCAATAGTAGAAAAAAGGGACACTGACTAGGCATTCTGGTGCCTATAAACGGCATAACAGATGTGTGTGTGAGGAGCTAAGGCAGCTCAGAGAGGGCTCTGCCCTGAGAGGAAGATGCCACCAGAGATGAACCTTAAGAAGAACTGGTCTAGGAGACCAGATTCCCAGAAGGAACACCTGAGGTCTGGACCTTGTGTAAGTGGCAATGAAATCATCTTGGAAGAGACCAGATTGGATAAGGCTGGAAAGGGTGGCAGAAAGGCACACGTTCCCTATGGCTCAGCGTGAGAGGCCAGCAAGAGAGCCAATCTCAAAAAAAAAAAAAAAGGCATCCTGAGGAAAATACCTGAGGCTGGCCTCATGGGCTGTGGGAGAAGATGTGTCAAGTGCTATGGGGAGAGGGAACAGAAAGGGGAATCTGTCTTGGCTTCAATAGGAGAGCTCCAGGAGCTCTTTAGCCAGAGCTGCTGCTGTTTCTGTTTGTTTCTGATGATTTTCTAATGCCAGGGCAGAAGCACCCAGAGGTTGTGTCTATGAGAGTGTATCAGGAGCATGGAGCAGTCCAGGCAACATAAAGAAGATGCAAACCCACCTGTCCTACTGCGTGCCTGCTAAGACACCCAGTGGCTTCCCACACAGAGCTCTGGTAATGAATAATCCTCACATCTGTGAGGCTGAGCCCTGGTACCTATAGCATCCAGTCAACCCTCACATCTGTGAGGCTGAGCCCTGGTACCCCACAGCATCCAGCCAGACAGTGGCTTGCATCTCTGCAAGTCAGATGGGTCATAGGAGAGAAGATAGCATGAGCAGAAACCAGCCCAGCCTTCAGGCTGTGCATAGGATGGGACTCAGCCCAAGCATTCCTCACTGGATCTCAGAAGGAGAGAGATCAGGGAAGGGACAAGAGCTGGATCACAGAGCTGTCTCTCCACCATGCTCAGTGTCTCTTGTGTCATAGCAACAGCGATGTGAAGAAGAAGTACCCGGACTTTATTTCACCGTCAGAATGAGCCTCCTCTGAGAGCCTCTGCTTGTTTCTTTTGCCATCCAGGGGCTATCAGTGTGAGGCAGGGGGGGGGGGATGCTTGGTCTGGTGAAGACAATAAATGACTGAGAAATGATCTAACCTGTGCATCACAGCTGAGTCACAGACCTGGGACTCGGAAGCCACTGGGTGTCTGAGCAGGCACGCAGTAGGACAGGTGCGTTTGCATCTTCTTTATGTTGCCTGGACTGCTCCAAGCTCCTGATACACTCTCATAGACACAACCTCTGGGTGCTTCTGCCCTGGCATTAGAAAATCATCAGAAACAAACAGAAACAGCAGCAGCTCTGGCTAAAGAGCTCCTGGAGCTCTCCTATTGAAGCCAAGACAGATTCCCCTTTCTGTTCCCTCTCCCCATAGCACTTGACACATCTTCTCCCACAGCCCATGAGAACCATGAAGTAGGCATCCCACCGGACTCCCAACACAGTGGCAAGGCTCACCCAAGCAGGTCCGACCCTGGGCACTTGCTAACATGGCCTGGTTACTCGGGCTAGTCTGCCAATCCTTGGCTTCCTCTGTTCATCGGCAAAGCATGGCAGAAGAGACAGAAGCCTGCCTGAGAAGTGTGGACTCCTATAAGATAGGCACACAACAGAGCAAAGACCATGCTAATGGCAGAAGCTTGGCAAGTACAACATCCAGGAGCTCGGGCAGGGACAAGGATGTAGGACATCAGAGGTAGATGGGAACTACTATCAGTCTTGTATTGCCCACGCACAGCCTGGGTGCTTAATACATGTTAACTGACTGGTGGTCATAATACAGGCTTGCGAATGTTCAAAAAAAAAAAAAAAAGGATACGACAGTATGCACTTAGGATCAACTGCCATTCCATCACCTAAGGTCCACACCTTAAGCTCTACTTATCCACAGAGCATTCTAGAAAAACGTGAAAGAGGTTACTGAACACTCTTGCCCTATGCTGCTGGGCCTGGCTGTCTGGTTCCTAGGCTGCTCTATGACAACTCTCTAGAGGCAAAGGTAGACTCCAAACTTTGTTCATCAGAGGTTCAGGTAACTTAAGCCTAGATGAGCAAAGTATCCTACAGACTGTTCTATGAGGCTCCGTGGGACTTATACCAGATAATAGAAGGATGATTGATTGATATATAGATGATGGATAGACAAACAGATAGATAGATAATGATAGATGAAACACAGACAGGCAGACAGATAGATCGATACAGATAGATGGTGGCTAGATCATAGACAGATAGATATATAGACAGACAGATAGATGATAGTAGACATGTATATACATATTTATACTTTGTTTCTCAAATACTCTGTAGTCAGGTTTCCAGACAGTTACTAGTTTTTTTAATTAGTGAATTAAATAAACTCTTTGACACATGGATCCGCCCCCCCCCTTTTTTTTTTGCTTGTTTTTCAAGTCAACTTTTAACCTTCATACCACACACAGAGATAAGTCTTTCTCAAGAGGCTTTTTAAAGGGAGCCATGTGATTGCTGGCTGAACAAACATATCCCAGTAACGCTTTGCAAACTCAAATATGCCACTGGGCAGCACGGACTCTGGCCCCTGCCTCCAACACAGACAGCTTTGCTTTGGGCTTTTCTCCCAAACTGGATATATGAAGCCATCGAAGAGTGTTTCTTTCCTACTTTAAAAAAAAAAAAAAAAAAAAAAGGTCTAAGCCAGAGTGAAGTGAACCAGACCCCTGGAGTTCACCAATTCTTTGGCACAGTACAAGGACAACATTCCATGCACATATCCTCATATTTTTCTGCCCAGTGAGGTGTCCCCAGACAGAATGGTGGAGAGATAAGTGAGGGGAAAGCCTGGAGATAATGCGCGCGCGCACACACAGACACAAACACACACCTGTCGTCCTACTGCTACTTCACTGATCAAAACACACACACGACCCCATCCTGCCTCGCTCTGCTGCTTTCTGATGAAAGCTATCAGAAACATTAATGCCTTCGGAATCCCAGTGGAAACCTGGTTCTTCTAGGTTCAGAATGAAAGGCTGTTGGCCTTGGGCGCCTGTCCTTGAGTTGTACCCTTTACTACCCAGGAATGAGCCATGAAGGAGCTCAGTGCGAGCCACCTCCTTTCTCCATTTGGTAGAATCTCGGTGTAGAGTGGCAGCAGATAGTAGGATGAATAATTTACACTTTCCAGAGAGTATTACGACAGGGAGGCTGGGTCTGAGAGGAACTGAGTGGAAACAAGGGGATCGATGGAAACCCTGTTTCATGAGTCCAGGGTGCCGAGAAAGCTGGGGGTGGGGTGGGGTGTGAGCAGGGTGCAGTCAAGGCACAGAGTAATGCAGGAACCAGAAGAGGATGGACAGAAGACCCTTCAAGAGGTCAGAGGTCAAGAATTGTTGATAAACTGCATAGGAGTACTAAGGAAAGGGAGGGTCAAGATGATACTTGGACTTGAGTAACTAGGTGCAGGGAGGAGCCTTGGCTGGGATGGAGGCAGGGAGGAGTACACTTTAGACTAGAGAATCCAGTGGGGAAAGAGGGGTACACTTTAGACTAGAGAATCCAGTGGGGAAAGAGGGGCTATCTCGCAGTTCCTGTCACAGTTGGAAACCCCTGGAACAATGTGGACAGAATTACTCAGGGAGTGCATTAAAGTAACTTCCGGCTCCGTTTTATTTAGCAGTCCTTCACCATCCCTAAAAATCTTTGCATTCTAGAAGGTTCGTTGGCCTTTTGCACACCACAGCTAAGTGCAGCCATAGTGTGCCCCTTTGGTGTCGCTCTGCACCTGTGTCCTTGTCATGTGTCTCACTAGTTCACACAGCAGAATCCCGGAAGTTTGTCTGTTAATAAAAATAAAAAATAAAAAAAAAACACTTTCTCCTAGTGATAGTCATCATTCAGAGAATGTAATGCATTTTTTTTTTGGTGGTAGGTAAATACATAAAAACATTTGAATATAGGGGAGCAGGGTGGGGGAGGGTATAGGGGACTTATGGGATAGCACTTGAAATGTAAATGAAGAAAATATCTAATAAAAAAATATTTGAACAGTAAAAGTGTAAAATTCAATGTAAAGCTACATAGCTTCCATTCCAAATGGCTATTATACTGTATTGAAGTTTACTGAAATGTATAGACTTGAGGTCTGGTTAATTTGGGGGTGTGGTATATATTATTTGCAAGTTTTTAATAATGAAGTTTATAAAAGGAAAAAATTTAAATGATGCATGACTCTCAAAGAACACTAAAGGTTGAGCTCTGTCTTCCAAATGTACATTCAAGCATGTGCACCTGTACACATATGAACACACACACAGAGAGAGACACATATACAGACAGAGAGATAGAAAGGGTACAGGGAGAGGGGGGGGAGAGAGGGAGAGAGGGAGGGAGGGACAGACAGACAGACAAACTGACTGACTGACTGACTGACTGACTGACTGACTGACTGACTGACTGACTGACTATGAAACTGTCTTGGCTATCAAAGGCTCTCAGAAAAAGCAGCTCCAGAACTAGTTCCCTAAGGGTCCTCTCCACCCCTGAAGCAAGGCTGGGGCCAGCTATTCCCCTTGCTTCCTATTGAAGATGCCAAGATCATTCCCAAAGCACTGAACTGTGTGGCAGCTGTGCCTCATTAGCCATGACTGTGACTCTACCCCTAGCCTCTAAAGTCCCAGGCGCTTTCAGTAGCAAGAAATGAAGCTTACTGTAATGGATCTTTCCAACCACTTAGCATGGTTTCAATCAATGGCTGTCATACAATGGGAAGGGACACATTACATACAGGGGTGACTATGGACAGGAGCAGGGTGGGAATTGAAGAATGAGAAGAAGAGCTGAAGAAATTAAAGATGATCTCTTCACATTGGTTTTTGTTTTTGTTTGTTCTTGGTTTTGGTTTGCTTTTTTGTTTGTTTGTTTTAGTTGTGTTGCTTTTTAGTGCTTTCTATAACAAACACGTCTTCATTCAATGTTCTTTGGCCTGCGTTCAGCCTCTTACATAGGTACTAGGTCCCAGGGAGCCAAAGATGAAGCAGACACAGTCTCAGCTCTCAGAGCCACCATCCCATGACGTGAGTAACAAACAGGTGGAACAGCAAAGCATGCTGGGCAACTTCAAAGCAGCCGCAGGCGCAGCCGCAGGCGCAGCCTCAGCCAGTGTGATGGCCATCCTGCAGATGAAAGCGCAGTGTCTGGGGGGGGGGGGGGGGGCGAATTCACAGAAGACTGGCAAATGAAGAGGCAGTTACCGAGCAACTGGACAAGGGGATAAAAGCATCGCAGGCTCTGGTTCTACATTGTTTGTTTGTTTGTTTGTTTGTTTGTTTTTGTTTAGGGGGCAGGTCTCCTGGAAGTCACATTTAAGTCAAACCTACAAGAATAGCTATTATAAATAATAGGTATTATAAAATAAAACACCTGTTACGGGGTGGCCACCCATTGAAGTCTGAATAGAAATAAATGGGCATGTGAAAATTAGGAAGCTGGGGGTGGGGTGGAGAGATAGCTCAGTAGATAAGAGAGCTTACTGCTCCTCCAAAGGAATCAAGTTCAGTTCCCAGCATGCAGACTGGGTGGTTCAAAATTACCTGTAACCCCAGCTTCTGGCATAACCAATGCTTCTGACCCCCATGGATGCCATGGGACCAATAAACACAGAGAGAGAGAGAGAGAGAGAGAGAGAGAGAGAGAGAGAGAGAGAGAGAGAGAGAGCGCACACACACACAGAGCCAAAAACAAATTTAAAAGGCGTTAAAGTGCAAATGATTGATCCCAGTCACCAGTTCAGGAAAAGAATGTAAGTTATCGTGTCTTAGCCCTGAGCTCTTTTGGCCTTGTTACTGTAGGGGGTGTGGTAGTGTCCCCATTATCCAAAACTTGGAGACATGGCTCTCAGGCTCCACCTCAGACCCACCAGATCGGCATCAGTCAGTATCTTATTATAGATGATTCATGAGCTCTTTGAACTCAGAGAAGTCTAGACTCTGTCTCGCAATTTGGGCTACAGGTTAGAAGCAGTGCAAATAAAGTTGCCCAATCCAAGTTTGGAGATTAACTGCACATTGCCAGGTTACCCTGTTTATTATTCCCCTCTTGGGGGGCGGGGGGGGGGCAGATGCTGAAGAACTGGCCAGGATGAAAAACTGGCCATCTTGGCGCCCCCTGTCTCTTAGAGTTAGCTATTACCTCAGGCTGCTACCTGGGCCTCTTGCTGATGTTTGAACTAGCCAATCAGGTGAAACCGCGCCAACCCCTCACTCCATTTTACTATATAAGCCTTCAGTTCTCGAGCCTCGTGGTTGACTCTTCCACCTCTTGCATGGGGTGGGTGTCTTCCCGCGGAGCAGCGTGAATAAACCTCCCTCATGTATATTATATCAAGATGGTCTTTAATCCCAGCACTCGGGAGGCAGAGGCAGGCAGATTTCTGAGTTCGAGGCCAGCCTGGTCTACAGAGTGAGTTCCAGAACACCCAGTGCTATACAGAGAAACCCTGTCTCGAGAAAAAAAAAAAAAAAAAGATCCTCTGCATATCAGAGGGGGACTCGGGAACTTTTAATGCCTCTGAAGAGTTTTTCTCCCGTAAGCTAGGGTTGGTCAGTTTGAAGAGAGACAGATGGTTGGCCATCTACTGTTGTGTAACATGTCCTGATCCTGCCTTCAGTTTGTTGAACTAGCCCATCAGCACAGGGCCTGCTGGTGAGGGACAAAAGCCTCCAGGCTTTGCTGTACGCCACCAGGCTTCTGTCTCAAGTCAGGAGGGTGAGGAAGAAGCCACCACCTTGGCTGTTCTGTCACCTTTATTGCTTAGCCAAGGCCCCTCTCCCTAGCTGTCTGCCCACCAGGGTGTCTGTCTAACTCCTAGTCTCTCCACCACTCCTGATCGCACACTGCTTTTGCCACATGACCCAACCAAGTCTTGTTTGACTTAAACTACTTTGAATTGAAGCAGTGACTAATAATCCTCTACATACATCTGAGTTTTTTCCTTGGCTTGGTTTGGCTTATGCTAAGGACCTGGGCATGCCATCTATACTGCTCTGGGCTTGGTATTTTACTACTGCAGGAGTCTCAAGGCCACAAAGTCCCCTAGGATGACCTCTGAAGATATGGTGACTGAAACCCCCAAGGGCCTAAAGGGCTAACGTAAAGTTAATTGCATCTGATCCCAAACACCTTCAGTGAGAAGTCGCCCTCGTGCCATTGTAACATCAAATTATGTCCCATTAATTGGCCCCTATTTCTCTTCAGTCCCTTCTTGCTGTTAAATATTTGTACTGGCATTTTAGTCAGGAAGAAGTTAGCGAGCCTAATTGCCCAGCCTGCACTTAACTGACAGCCCTGTTACCAGATAGCTCCAGAAAGAAAACAATAGGGGGGCTTAACATTGCTGGAGGAATGTCAGGTATGTGCTCATAAAATCTAATCAGTTGAGAGCAGGGAGAGCCTGAGATGAGCCTGCTAATCTTTTCTGGGGGCTCAAAACACGAAGTGCTTCCAGCATTAAACTCTTTTCACACAGTTTGGGCATTCTCTTTTAAACTGGTCAAAAAAAAAAAAAAAAAAAATATATATATATATATATATATATATATATATATATATATATATATATGACTTTCTTACAAATATAAACAGGGCATATGCCTTAGATTTTAGTGTATCCACCAATTGACAAGGGAGCCAGAGGTGTTAAACTGGTTCAAAGGAGAACTCAAAGAAGAGACCCATATGCAGGACATCAGCAAGGCTAATGTATGCACATCTGCAAAGGGGCTTAGTGACCAGGAGTCCTCCACCCTAAGTTCACTGGCATTGTCTATGGGCTCAGTGACCGGAGTCCTCCACCCTAAGTTCACTGGCATTGTCTATGAGCAGGAACTGTATTTTGTTATGTGGTTTTTCGGTTTACAGAGTTCCAAGATAACACAAGGACCATTGAAGGCACAGATTGTTGTACAATCCAAACACCCCAATCACAGTACTGAGGAGCACCCAGAGTTCCATAGGGCATTCAGGAATACCATTGCTTTTAGGATATTTTTTTAAATTATTATTGTTGACAGATTCTAGTATCTGTGTACATTAGCCATGCACATAGTGTACCTTTTAATTGAGCATTTCTGATCTTTCTCAAAATTCTGCTGAGACTTGGTTTCTTCATTTGGAAAAGAGGAAATGGTAATTACCATCTTTCTAGGGTGTGAGGCTGGAGTGCAGCAGTGTCGGGGAAATGCCCTAGAACTTCAGTAACTACTCATCACCCAGGGCAGCGGTCTGTGGCAGGTGGGGAGGGAGGAGAGGCTGGCAGTGGGGGGGGGGGGAGGTCAATGTCACCTGGAACAACTCATCTGATCCTGATTCAAGAATGCTCTACATTCTCTTAACGTTTTTGAGGAGTTCTAGAACAGCAGATCGTCTGTAGCTATGTGCTAGAGGTTAGATCTAGGATGTTCCCCCAAAGGTCTATGTGTTATAGGGTCAGTCCTCAGGTTGACATTATTGAAAAACAGTAGAAACTATTAAGAAATTAGGGTGAGTGAGAGGTTTTAAGTCACTGGTAGACAGCCTCAAAAGTATTTGTGGGACCTCGGTCTCTTTCTTTTACCCTCGAGTGCTTTTAGTCCTGGCCATGAGACAGGTAGTTTGCCATATTTCCTGCTGTAATAAGTTGCCTCACCATGGCCCAAAAAGCAGTTTGGCCAGTCTCCCCCCCCACTCCACCCCTATCACACCCCTGCCTCTCTCTATCTCTTTCTTTCTCTGAAAAAGAATTTATTTGAACTTTATTAGTTCAATATTTTAGCTACAAAAGACAGACTTTAGTACCATCACTTTAAATTCTAAGCATTGCACATTAAGTGATAAACCAGACTGTCTCCATCTTAGGGTTGAAAGCCATCTTAAAGTAAAGACAAACTAGATTCATTCCTGTTCATGATTAATTGTTTCTCATGGGCTGGGCTGGGCCCTACCTGTAACCTTAACTAAAAATGGTTCTGTACTGCCTGTTGCAGGAAATGGCAACCGTACCGTTGATTCAAAAGTTTATATGACCACCTTGTTATGACCACCTTGTTAAGACCACCTTGTTATGACCACTTGTTTTTATGACCACCTTGCAGCCATGCCTTTGTTTGTTTCAGGAGGTCGTTGTGGACACCGTGTTGTGTTTATGTTCTGCTTCTGTAACCCTACCTATTTGCCTGACAAATCTCCCATTTAGAAGCCCCCTAGTCTACTCCTGAGCTATAAAAATTCTTATTATCCCCATATTCAAGGATGATATCTGAAACCCTGCCTTAGGGTGCAACAGCCTGGAAAAAAAAAAAAGACATGAATAAAGCTTGCTTTAATTCATTTGGCCATGTCTGAGTCAGTAGTCTTTCTCCTCCCTTCTGTGGATTTAACATAAGAACTGAGAACAAGCACCAACACCCAGGAACCCATGGCAAACTTTTAGTGTTTTTAAGTGGACCGTCTCAGTATTTATTACAGAAACTGAAAGCTACCCACACAATACTGGAAATTTTTAGCTCTAGATGTAAATAAATTCTGACTGCCTGCTCTCTTCCCTCAAAAAAAAAAATAGCCATTGCTGCAGTCATAAGCAAATACATTTCATTATTTCGGATCTATATGTGTCCCTGTAGTATGACTTCTGTTATAAGCAGGTAGTAGAATCTGACAAAATGTGGCAAAATCCAAATGTCGTGGTTAAACAAAAGACATCTGCAAAGCTCGGGTTAACTCTTAGAGGAATAAGGTATACTATAATAAGATATAGGAGTATACTATATACAGTATATATAAGTAAGAAGTTATAGGGGAAAGTAGGGGAAGGTGAGGTTAAAGCCATGGCTTGATTAGAATTGGGGAAGAACTACAGTGTAACAGCCAAGAAGCAATAGAAGCATTAAGGTGAGAAATTTTTAACAGGGCAAGACAATGCAGTGGATTCTCCAGCTTTTATTCTTGCTGAGGCCATTACAAATTTTCAGAATTTCAATATCAATCAGAATTTTATCTCCTTGTTGAAGCATTTCATAGAAAATTACCCAACTCTAGTCTAGGAACTGGAAATCAAGATGACCCAGTTGACTTCGCTTCTATTAAACTGCCTGCTTATGCAAACCTCCCCTCCATCTAATTGTTTATCTTAGCTACTGTTAAACTGCTTGCTTGAGCAAACTACCCTGAAGTTGTGGAGCAAGATACCAGAATGTGTTTTTGCCTTTAAAAGTCACTTGTTCTAAATGCTCAGAGTTATACTTGTGTCCCAAAAATCTGAGTGCAGTCCCAGCTAGCTGGAAAAAAGACCTGTGTCTAGTGGTCATCTCTGGTGGGCTTCCTGTAACAAATTCAGAACAAGAGATTCACAGAAACAGAGGTGGAAAGTCGTGGTACTAGATAACAGTCTCCATGGAGAGTTGTCGATATGACTGTGCTAGTGAAGAGAATAGACTAGGACCAAGTCATGTGACTGTAGATAGTATAGTGTGACTTGGAATTCTTGGGGTCTAGGCCTATATGGTTTGTTTAGGAAATGTTGTCCCAAACCTCATGGACCAAATGTCTTGATTGCCAGTGAAATGTTTAGAAGTGGGATTTCCGTGATGGGAATGAGTCATGAGGGCTCTGGCCGAATCCATGGATGGGTCTACCATTGGATTTATAGTTTCATGGTGTTATTGGAGGATGATGGGAACTAGTAGGTAGGACCTGGTTGTGGGGAGTAGCTCATTGGTGACACACCCATAAAGGTCTGGATCCTTTCTCTCCTCCTGTTTCCTGGTGACCACAAGGTGAACAGCCCTTCTCAGCCATGCCCTTCTGCTAATGAGAACTGCTAGCATCAGATCTGCCTCATCATAGGCCAGTGGAGCTAAGTAACCATGGGGTCAAAACATGAACCAAAATAAAACTAAAATAAACGTTCTACTTTTACATTGTTGGCATTTTCTCCCAACACCAGACAATTAGGCTAATGGATGCCAAGTGTAAGGATACATGCTTTCTACTCACTTAACCCCCATGGGCTGTTCCTTAGCCTCAGTTGCAGACTGGACATTACTGTGAGGGCATTATTAATCTAGATCTTTACTGATACTTAAACTGTCATAACTGCATATCAAAATTGCATCAATATTTCCACCCAAGACCACAGTGGGATTCTGTCCTGTTTTAGATGTTCTAACTCTCTGCCGACCCTCTGCTAGAATATTTTATCTAGCTTTTATAACTCTGGAGGTCACATTTGTGAACACAGTCACACAGACACATTCTAAACAAAGGACTAGTCAGTTTACAATTCACTTCTCAACCAAGATAAAGTGCACACGGTTTATATTAAGCGAACAGATCCCATCCCTGTCTGAAGAATCCATAGAACTGGGTACATAGTCACTACCTAATTTTGGATTTCTTTGTTTTCTTCCCAGGTTTTAAAAGTATCTTTTAATGGATTTAATTATAACAGTTCTGTAGGACAGTACAAGGTCTTCCTCAAGAGGCCACGTTACATCTAACCATCTCTGTTCTTTACCACACTCGAAAACTCATGAGCCTCTTGGATAAGAAGTACAGTGGTGTGGAAAAGGGAAAATAACTTTTTCTTGAGTTTCTAATCCTCAGTAACTATGTTTGCGAATTGATCAGGAAAAAAGACATTTTAAAAGAAAGAAGGTTCACCGTTTTATTTGGTTCAAATATTTTAATTTGTCCGTGCATCGGGAGACATTTATAGAAATGAAATTAAGACTCACATAGATGAGGGAGGTTATAAAAACCCTTTGTTTGTCATTTTATAGAGATAGAATCTCACCCTGTAATTCAGGCTGGCCTGGAACTTGCTATATCCAAGACCGGTGTGTGTTGTACGCCCATGTACCCTGTGTATAGGCGCATATGCCTCTGATGGTAACTTGCAGAGATCAAAGATGAACATGAGGTATGTTCTTCTTTGCTCTCCACTTAAATTTTCAAAGCAGGATCTCCCACTGAAACTGAGCCTGCTGATTTGGCTACGTCATCCAGCCGGGCAATGCCCGGCAAGGCTTCTGCAGCCTCCCAGCTCTGGTGGCACAGAGGCAAACTGCCACACATGACTTTTATGTAAAGGCTGGGGGGGGGGGGGTCTGAACTCAGGTTCTTGTGTTTGAGCCGCGAGCAGTGCGTTCACTGCACTATCCCTCAAGCCCTACACAGTATTGTTTAGAAGAGCAACCGAGCTATGTGGGAAAAGCAGGAATGTGAAAGGGAACCGACTAAAAGCAGAACATTGAGCTTTGTACATGATAGGGCAGGCCATTGGCGGTGTAAGGTTTGATGTGCAGATATCTTCTTCCTGGTATGAGACACATAGGGGAAAACACGTAGAAAACTATGTCACTTTTTCACAGGGAAATCTGTGCTTGTCTTTAGGCAAAAATTGGGAGGGCAGTGAGTTCTTCCTGTGTCTGCTGTTTCTCCATTACCTCGCCTCAAAATATCCCTTATGCCAAAGTGGCCTATTTTGAGTAGCACATGTCAAACTTCTTTTTTGAAAACTGAACTGGTATAAGTACTTACTTGAAGTAAGTCTGTTACATGTAGCTTTTACTACCCGCTCCTCAGCTCTGGGAGCAGGCTGCACTACGAGCCTCTACCCAGCTTCCCTTGAATTCATGAATAAAAGACACACAGGTTGCTCATTTTCAACTTGACTTCTGACATACTCCCACCTGGAAAAGCATGCCCTTATCAATATTCTTATCTCCGCATCTCTCTACTTGCCTTAAACTTTAGTTGCTCAGTCACACCTAGTCCCTGCTAAACATTTCCATCGCCCAGCCTGTAGGAGTAGGCACAGGCCGCCTCTCCTCTCGAGATCTCACATGGTTACTTGATTTTCTCTCTCCAAAGCCTGGCAAATTCTGTCTCTCCTCCCTTGCTTCTGTCTCTTTTCTTCCATGAACCTGGAAGTTCTGCCTATTCCTTCCATCCAGCAATTGGTCCATGGCTTCTTTATTGACAGATCAAGAACCAATTGGGGAATGGGATAGCATCAGAACCACCCCCACATAAATCAATGGGGGGGGGCGACTCTCTTCATCTTTAGATTTCTGAGATGATATTGATCCCCCCCATACCCACGCCTCTCTCTTTCTCTTTCTCTTTCTCTTTTTCTTTCTCTTTCTCTTTCTCTTTCTCTCTCTCATTTTCTTTTCTGCTTGGGCAGGTCAGAACCTTTCCTTTCGTTCACCTTTAGTAACAGAGTCTCTTCTTTAAAGTTGACCAGAGCAGGTTTGGTGGTTTGGCGTTGTCCTAGATGATGTTGTTGTTCCCATAACACACCTTACTTTTTTCCCAGTCTCTGCTCTGGTTTTGTTCTAAACTGTTTTCAAAGTGCTCAGCAATGTGTTCAGCCTGTCCGTGTGTCACTGTATTTCCTGTGCTCCTGTGCCTGGGTCCTATACTGCTCTGTACCACCATAGCTAATGCCAGCTTCTGGTCTGGGATGTAGGAAGAGAGTTGAGCCAGTCTTCTTCAGAATCTCCTGAACACTGTTTAAAAGTGGAACCAGCCTGTCTGAAGTCTGCCAAGAACCCTTCTCTGTGCCTGGATTAGAGTCTGATCTATATTTACAGGCAAATCTTTGGGGATGAAGATGCAAATACCTTTTCAGCATTTACTGCCTTACTAAAGCCTCTCTTGGTTTCCCATGATATTTAAGGTCCTTTAAATCATCCTTGAGAGTAACCAAAGGCTGCTCCAAGGTTCCCACAGACACACAATCCTGCTAATGCAGATCAGTAAGTCCTGCACCACACGCTGATAAAACTACCTAAGTCTCTCTGCAAATTTCTTTCTATCCCGTCTGGGCTTTGGGGAGGTTTTCTGACAATGGCTTTGAGCTTGGAGTCCAGGGTTTGCAGTCCACAGAAAGGCATTTGGTCTGTTCTTGGGGAAGCTTAACTTTAAGAGACAACTGAGTTTACAGGGATTCTGGAGGACTGAGGGGGATGAGGAGGAAACCAGAGGGCGGGACAGAGGCAGAAGGGCATGGAGGAGTGAAGGATGAAGGTTGGGAACGGGATAAAGACTGTGATTAAGTTGAAGCAGTGATTTAAGAGGGTCTAAAAGAAAGACAACTTAAAGTTGCTTCTATGGCTTTGGCCAAGGAATCTGAAGAGATTTCTGGAATCTGGATTTTATGGATTCTTTATGGCAATTAAGAAAACCATTAGTGGTTTGAAGTTTGATCTTCTTCTGAACTGAGTTTCCCAGTCCCCTGGGCCAGCTTAAGGAACGGGCTTATGAAGAGCCAACTCGCATCCTCTTCCGAGTGTTTCCTTGAACATGACAAGAACAGAGAGGCAAACAACAGCACAGGAACGAAACAGATTTTGACTGAGGAGTTGGGGTTTGTTTGCTTGCTTTTCAGGCCTGAGGAATGGATATAAGGTGGGTTTCTCAAGCTTGAGAAATACAGTAAACTCAGAATCAAAACAAAAGTCCCAACAAATGTGAGGTTGATGCCCCCTCTAATAGGGTTTTGATCCATCACACCCCACAAGACAATTGTAGGAGAGCAAACTATGCTACCCCCAAATTATGCTCTTTTGACCCAGAGATTATTTTGAGAAATTTCACACAGAGACAAGCACTGAACCTTGCTCTGGCATGAGAAAACTCAATACTTGTAAAGGGCATCTTCAAAAGAACAACTGTATCACAGGGTTGTATCGTCAGAAAGCATCTTTGTAATTTTACGCATTAGTCTTTGCATATCCTATAACTCCAGCAACAGGAAGGCAGAGGTAGGAAGATGACAGGTGACAGCAGACCACCTTCTCAAAAGATCTGTCTATATAACAAGTCTCATCTCTGGGTTCCAATGCTTCACCTGCTATACTTAAGAATGTCTCAACCCAGCCTTTCCCACACCCTTCACTCTTGGCTCCACAGATGTTGTCAAGTCCAAGGTGTCTTGAAGTCTAGAGTAGTGCTTGTCTGTGACTGTCTTCCCTGTGTGCAGAAGGTGTACATGTTATTAAACTTCTATTTGTTGCTGTCTTGCTAATGTCTTTTGTAACAGGGAAATTCTGCTAAGAACTCATAAAGAGTGGAGGAGAGAATCCTTTTTCCTACCCACCCCCATTTAGCCAAAGAACTCCCAATCAGGAGACTCACAAGGTGTTCAAGAAGCACTGTGTCCTTTGAGGATATTGGCTAACATAGTAAGACCACTGTCTCAAATGGAGCTCGGTGGAGTTCCCAGACTGTTGAAAGCTGACTTCCCTATATCACCAAGGCAAAGTCTGACTGAATCCAAGATAAGCCAAATACCATCAGAAGTAACCAATACTGTGCAGAGCTTGCTTCCACAGAGTCTCAGAAAATGGAAAGATGAGACCAGGATTCACTGAGGTTTGGAGGTTCAATTTAAGGCAGGTCTTTCAAAGGCTTGATGAAGACTACGTTGAAATCATGATGTAACACTGCAGAGGTACAACAAAATAAGCAGTGAAAGGCAAGGGATCCCAAACATGATTGCTATTTCTTACACTCTCTCAGGATGAATGATCATACCATTTGCTTGGAAACTTGGAAGCTATGGAAATGAAAATGGAAGATAGGCATGCCCAACTTGCTGACTTTAGGTCACCATGTTGTCATTGGTAGAATTTATGCTTGAGCACCACACAATTGAATTCCCCCTCCCAAAAAAAAGATCTCATAACATTTTAAATAAGTTTGTGATTTTTGCATTGGGCTACACTCATAACTAACCAGGACGCATGTTAGATTCTAGGGATTACAGATTCTTAGTTTCTTCTTCTTCTTTGCCTGGTTCTATTTTACTTAATGAAGTAGGTAAAGTACTTTTCACTTGTTTTATATCTTCAGTTAGAGTAATGATGGTGCCTTTCATGAAATTCATTAATAGTAGATACTAGTGACAGTTGGAATTCCTACAGAATGGACGTAAGTTGAGGAACCTGCTGTACCTGTAGCTCCAATACTAGATCACACACATTCCAGAGATGGTTAGATCCTGAGAGTTCTAACATGATGAATGTCTTGATATCTTGAGGGCTTTAATGGACTGTAATATAACATAAGAGATAAGGTCTCTAGTGGCATATCCTTGGGGATTACATATTGCTTTGGCCCCTACCTATATCCTCTCTCTGCTTCCTGCATGTCCAGAAATGAACCACCTTTCTCCTTCATACACTCCCAAGTCTGTGAAACTCTTCCTTGGAATCTGCCTGGAAACACAGATCCAAACAACTGTGGTAGGAACTTCTGAAACCTTACAAACAAGTCTTTCCCCTCTAAGTTGTTAGTTCAGTCACAGAAAATTAACAAATGCAGCCACCCTCCACCTTGTCTTCCTAGCGGCAGTTCACGAGCCCAGTTTGCTCTCTGGTGACAGTTTCAAAAACAGAAGCTCCTTCTTTTCCTGAAAAGTGAAAAGACTAGTTCCAGAAAGGGGATGGGAAACAAAGACTTTCAAAACGCCAAGAGTACATCCTCAAGGTCCCTGAAACCCTGGGTGGTCCTCCCACCCCACACCCAGTTCCTTAATTTTCTAACTCTGAGTACCCTTGTCTTAGGATATCTTGAAGATCTCCAGAAACTGTCTTGCAGATCATGCATGAAGCCTTATCTTTTCCTGGTTATGCTTTTATTTCAAAGGTCAGGCTCTGGGAGGCTCACAGCGCGCGCGCGCACACACACACACACACACACACACACATACACACACTTCTCTGAATGCACAGTAGCAGCTCTCAGCCCACATGTGAGTGCCACTTAGACAAAGATCGGGTTTCCTTTTGAGGCCAAGAATTCAATAGCTCACAAGGCAGCTAGCTGAACTCTCCTCCTGACTTCAAATGCATACAGTTAGGGATTGCAAAGAACAGGAAATAGAAACCAACTCCCCACGCCACCCTTCCCCTGTTGTTGAATCATGCTTGTGAAATAATTCCCATTTGCTCTGTGAAGGAAAGGGAGCTCTCTGGATGGGTTAACCAGAGGTGCTTTTGTGGTAACTTGCAAAGGGATATTTGGTCAGTCATTTCTAGTTTAAAGTCATCTCCTAGCTGAAGGCCTTACAGTAGTTGTTGTGATAAAGAGGAACCATTTTAATAATTAAATTTAAAGCCACATAAGTGATGGTTTTAATAGGATCCGGGACTTACATCAAGCTAAAAATGGCCAACCATGAGGTCAAAACAACTAATTAAATGTTTATTTAATAAGACCAGTATTTTCACTCTTTAAAGTCATATCTCAGAGCACACCTTCAATCCCAGCACTTGGGAGACAGAGACAGGCAGATCTCTGTGAGATCTCTGTGAGACCACCTTAGTCTACCTAATGAATTACAGCCTAGCCTGGGGCTACACACTGAAACACTGTCTCAAAAATAAAATAAGATAAAAATCAAATTTCAGGATAATAAAGGGGGAGTTATTCCTATGGGTCAGGAGAAACATATCTAGTCAGCTTCCTTTCTCAGAAAGGGAGAAAGAAAGGAAAATGGCCAGGAGATATTTGGGCTCAAGCTGATGAGTATCCCAGAACTTCCCCTATTGTTAGGCTTCGGAAGACCCACATTTCTTATTCTAGTAGGCTGGAGGGCCCATAGTTTGAATACAGGTCAGATGAGATAGGCAGCAGCTCCACCAGGAGTATTGACCTTGATGCTTTTTAAGAACTAGCCGTGGCTGGTTGGAAAGGCATTCTGTACTTGGGGACAGCTGACAATTAGAGAAGAGCAACATTAAAGCTGTTACTCACATTCATCTGCACATCTAAGCATCGTCTCACTTGAGTACCCAGAACCATCATGAACTTTGCACCCCGGGGCTCAGGCCACCCAACCTCACCCCAGCTTCACCTGGCCATGCTAAACCCACAAAGCCAAGGGGCTTCCATAGACTGTTGCTGCAAGCTTTGTTCCAGGACCATTTGTCTCCAAAACTTAGGCTTACAAACTTAGTCCCTTGGAGTGAAGGGGGTGGTGCTTTGGCTGGGACAGACCTCCTGAAAACTGAGACCAAGATAGAAAAAAAAAAACGTGCTCAGTGCTCACAAAGGCTGTGACCTGAGTCAAAGGGGCTGATGNAAAAAAAAAAAAAAAAAAAAAAAAAAAAAAAAAAAAAAAAAAAAAAAAAAAAAAAAAACGTGCTCAGTGCTCACAAAGGCTGTGACCTGAGTCAAAGGGGCTGATGTCAGGGAGGGAATACTCCCAACACAGCATAGCACAGGATGGCTTGCGTTCCAGGGGAGTTTTCCCTAACATGGGATTATCAATAATTAGCTCTCCGTCTTCAAATGTCTCTCTCTCTCTCTCTTAGTTTTTCCAAGTCCTGCACAAGGCTCAGGTACAGCCTCAAATGATCACACTTGGAAGAATGAAGGCAAGGTGGGGACAGGAAATACTGTCAGCCCACCTCCTGGTCTCTGCTTAGGGAGAAGAGCACCCTGGGCTCTGTCACTCCCAACAGACAAGCATGACAGAGATCAGTGGAAGAAGATAGGGTGTTAGCCATCATTCCATGGGTGATAAGAGATGACCTTTCCTTATTTATGCCCCACTACCTTTACCCCAAGTCACCGAAGAACAACATTAAGAGTGAAAAAACTGTCGATGTGGTTCCCAAACTATAAAGAAAATCTTGAATTTCTGGGCCTTTATATCCCTTTAGCTCCTTGGCTTTTTGTTTGTTCCATAGGGATGGTTCATTTGAGGATAGTGGCAAATCTAACCAGAGCGTCCAGAATGCTTGGTAAGTGTACGCACTGAGCTATATTCCAGACCTCTCTGATGCCCTTAGATGGGTAATAAATCATTCCCTTTAATGCAGTAAGCAAACCTATGCAATGGTCTGGGATACATCCTAGTGATTTGGAGAGCACACTGGGCTTTGCTTTAAAACACCACAGATGTCAATGGATCTCTCTTCCATCCCCCATCTGCCCACCTTCATCTAGGCTTCACCACCTCATACATCAATGACTCCATGATCCAGTCAACTAGATGAGCCATGGTAGCTCATCTTAAATCGCACTGCCAGGATTTCCAAAGGCACCGCTGTACGTAAACACACACACAAACATTTTCTCCTATTTTACCTAGAACCTTTCTGTTTTTAGCACTGACCATTCCGTGTTTCAGGAAACTTCTTATCCCAGGAAAATGGAGGCCATGCTGAGACTGAGGACAGTGGTCCCCTCCCGCTTTTCTCTCTCCTACCCACAGAACTTCCTACGCAGCAGTCACTTACCATACCTAAAGATGCCAGAGGAAATGGACTAATTCAAGACGAAGCTCATACTTAACCACTTCTGGTGATTTGAATAGGTTTGGCCCCCATAGACTCGTGTGTTTGAGTGCTTGGCTATAAGGAGTAGCACCATTAAGAGGTATGTCCTTGTTGGAATGGGTTTGGCCTTGTTGGAGGAAGTGCATCGCTGTGGAGGCGGGCTTTGAAGTTTTATGTGCTCAAGCCGCACCCAGTGCATCACACATATCTTTCCTGCTGCCTTTGGGTCTGAACATGGAACTCTCAGCTCTTTCTCCAGCACCATGACTGTCTGTGTTTCCATGCTTCCAGCCATGATGATAATGGACTGAACCTCTGAAACTGTAAGCCAGCCCTAGTTAATGTTTTCTTTATAAGAGTTGCCGTTGTCATGGTGTCTCTACACAGTGATGGAAATGCTAAGACACCATTCTACTGTTATAAAATGCAAAGCAGGGGTGGTTTGTTAGGTTTTAGCAATGTTCGCATTATAAAGAAATGCCTCCACACTAGTACTCACAGTATAGGGAGACCAGGATTTCCCTTTTGCTTGTGAGGAGCCCCATCCTTCAGAAAGCATATCCAAGACACACAGACACTGGGATGAACTAGAAATCCAGGCCATGGTGTGTGGTTCCGGGCCCTTTCTGCTTCCACCCCTTTCTATTTTGTCTCGCCTCGACTTACCCTCATCTCTCTGTGTTCTCTAGTTGGTCTCCAGTTTCCACATCTTCTCTCAAGTCTTCCTATCCACAAGGAGTAGTCTTCACATCCCTTCTCAAGATCTGTGTCACGCTCCTTTTCATTTCCTGAGCACTTGCTGGGGAGGAAAGAGGGTGCGCTGCCTCTTAAACATTTGTTCCTACAAATGACACTCATGTCAGCCCCATGTGTGTTTCATGGGTAGGGGTTCATCTATGGCCCACCCACCTGGATGCCAAGCAGCTAGGAGCTAAGTTACCACAGGAGCTCTGGAAGGAGATTAGAGCCCATCATCATAGGGAAGTACTAAAGGCTGGAGAGATTGCTCAGTGGTTAAGACCACAAGCTACTCTTCTGGATGACCCAAGTTCAGCTCCCAGTGCCCAGTCATGCAGTTCACCCTCTAACTCCAGCTCCAGGAGATTCAATACCCATTTCTGGCCTCCCAGGGCATCCCCACCCAAGCGGCTTACACACCCAGGTCCACACAAGAGAAAACTAAAAATAAATCTTTCTTTTAAAGGGGGGGATACCAAAAGGTTCTGTCGAAAGGCTAAAGCCAAATCTAAACACATGAAGTGGAGCCCGTGATGGACGAGTCAGGAAGA